>QANX01001004.1:0-29357 GCA_003254975.1 Ochetophila trinervis | reverse complement strand
TAGTCCAGGAGCAACATCAGGTATCAAATGGTCTTCCACTTGCATTTTCGCCATTGAACCCCAAAAAAGGTGCTGTTCGAGTTTCCACCGATCTCAACATCAAGTTCTCAGCTGCTACGAGCTGCCGGCAGTCGACTGTTTGGAGGTTGGATGATTTCGACCAGTCGACTGGGCAGAGGTTTGTGGGGTCTGGTGGAATTGTAGGAAACCCTGGTCCTGGAACTCTCAGCAACTGGTTTAAGATTGAGAAG
The DNA here is from genome assembly GCA_003254975.1 of Ochetophila trinervis. Classification (NCBI taxonomy): domain Eukaryota; kingdom Viridiplantae; phylum Streptophyta; class Magnoliopsida; order Rosales; family Rhamnaceae; genus Ochetophila; species Ochetophila trinervis. Next base: position 29,106 of record QANX01001004.1, on the reverse strand, counting down.
CTTGATCATCATGCTTACAAGCTTGTTTTCTGCCCAACTGTTTGTCATTTCTGCAAAGTTGTGTGCAGGGATATTGGTGTCTATGTTGGTCATGGTGGGGTGAGGCGTTTGGCTCTCAGCGATGAACCATTCAAAGTGGTGTTCAAGAAAGTACTCTCATAAGTGTGTTTGAGAATATCAGACACAGAAATTAAGAAGCTATAATATGTGACTTGTGTATCAGTTTGAATTGGTTACTTGCATTTTGAATTCTGTTTAAATGTTTAAATGTTATGTTTGTTATTTTGAATGAATAATAAAGGACACTGTGAGTCCTGAACTAAATCAGGATTTTCATTTAGGCCTACTTATTTGTACAGTGCACCATTTGTCCTTTCCACGTTTTCCATTCCAATTTCTAACAAATTTAGCTTGTAATGATTGGCAATTAGGGTCTTTTCTCACCTTATAGGTTTATCCAGGAAATAATATGATAATTATTTCCAATATTTTGTATCTTTTGTTTTCTACTTTTATCTATCTATTTGTAATAGGTAAGGTCATCAAGATCTCCTATAGCTATATATATTGAATTTACAGTAATGAAAACTTGGAGATTTCATTCCACTACTTTCTAGAGGGGAAACACTATTTTATTTCAAAACACATGTTAACTTAATTAGACTTCTAGATAGGATACCACTTAATTTCCTTCTTTGTTGTTGTGAGTTCATATGCTAGTCAATATTTGATCTCTCTTTTTTTTTTGGTGAAAAAATATTTGATCTCTCTTGAACCAAGAACATTCTCTTGCATGTCGCATTCATTTGTTTCTTTTGTATATGTCTCAGAATTCAATAAGATAAAAGGAGGCAAAAAGAGTCTAAGATGGCACGTCAGATATAGTACTTGTCCAATACCCCAAAACCAAAATTAAGTTCTTTTTTTTTTCTTTTTTTTTTGGGGNGGGGGGGGGGGGGGGGGGGCGAACCCCAAATTAAGTTCAACTCAACAACTATATATATATTATCCAATTTTATATACAGAGTTTAATTTGGATTTGTTAAAAATTCACTTAATTGGATTTAATGTTTTATCGTCTTTCATTTAATTTGCCAAAAGTACCATGCCTCTTTTCACTACAAAAGTAAATGAGTAATAGTTATAAAGAGGTTTGTCACTATAAATTTCCATTCAAAAACTATGATAAAGAGGTGGCTTTAATTAACAGTTTGTTTCTAAAACTGTGGTTATTAGTAAATACCATCTCTGCAACTAAAAGCACTTTATAATCACAATTAAAACTTTGCGATTGTAACTCGCATAACATTTGGTATTACATAGTATAGCATTTCATTTACAACTTTATAACAAAATATTGTTCATTTGTTTTAGCGTATCCATCATTACAATCAAATCTAGGCACAAGATTGATAAGGAGTTTCAATCATCAAAATGGAGGTTTTGATTGAAAAAATTTCCAATGAACATCAACAATCCAAGAAAAAGTTATGTATAAGTATAATAACGTGGTGGAGAAGAATGCATTATATGTACATATCTAAAGCTAAGATATAGATTTAATAAAGTTTCAGATTACAAAACTGAGTATACATAGATATTGTACTAACACCTATAGTCCTAATGGAGATCTTTTAAACATTTTCACTTGGAATTTCAGAGTTCTGCTTTTGATCATTGGCAATAGAAATGGCCTTCTCAAGATTCCTGTAAGCTTTTTCATACCTTAAGAATCCCATAAACCAGAACTCACAATCATCCTCAGTAACTACTTCTATGTACTTCTGTCCTGGCTTGTTCACATTTTGGCTTTGGTTTGCTCTCTTTATCTTCTTTACTGGAACCACAACCTGAAATAAATGAAAAAGAAAAGAAACTTATACATATATGATATATCAACCTTATATACAATCAGTTTATTCTGGTTTTTATGCAAAATAATATGTTATATATTTGCATTGAGAATTTACCCTGTAAGGTGTTCTGACCAATTCTCCATTTGCAGAAGGGAAAGTGATGGGTCTGTCACTGCAAAAGGCAACCTTTTGAGTGGAAATGAAAAGGAGACCAGCAATTGGACCAGATGTTGTTGACAAATAGCACTGTGAGGCTTTCAAAAGCTCCTCTCCTTCATTCAATCCAAATATCTGTTTGAATATGTTCCCTCTTCCACCTTCTTGGATGATTCTTGCCCCCAATCTCAATTTTCCTTTCACAATTTCTGAAAACTTTGACCCAAGTTTCACTGCAATATGATATACAACAATTCCAAACACAAATTAACCGACAAAATCAATAATTCAAGTATCTATCCCACATATATAAACTCTCTTTCTACACACACACAAACCCACAAAATGAATCATCCAAAGATCTATATCCTCATTAGTCCTTACCATGCTCCTTAATCCTGTATGTGAAAGAGAAACTGCTATTTTTCTTCCCAATCTTTTTATTATGACTCTTTGGAAATTCTCCACCTGCACTTCCAAGAATCACCCAATCATATGTCTGATCCTATTATACACATATACATATATATGTTTGGAAAGAGAGAAAGAGAGATGGTTCATGGTAGTAGATCTTACTGGTGTTGAAGTAGGAAGACCCATCTGAGGAAGAAGGTGTGTGGCACAAACTGACAGGTTCAGAGATAGAAGAAGGCCTCCCAGCAGGAGTTGAGTCATAGGAGTTGTTGTTCATCATTATTGGACTGCCATGGAACTCATCTGCAAATTGGTACTTCATCTTCTTCAACTCTCTCTCAATCTTCAAAGTCTTTGCACTTAACCCAAGAAAGAGAGTCTTTGAATGAAATCTTGGGGGTATTTATTTAAAAACCCTGCTCCCCTCCTTGAATTTATTATTAATTTACCTTCCAAATCAGCACATAATTTATTTATAAATACAACAATTCAAATATGTAATAAAAATTTGGTGGAGAAGCAGGCACTTGAACATTCAAAGATTCTTCTTATTTTGTTAATTTGCAACAGCAGTATGTCTAGTCTAGAACATTTGGTAGGGGAAGGCAATTTCTTGGCAATTGGGGGAAGTTTTGAAATAAATCCTTATTCCCTATTGGAATTTGCCATTTCCAAGTCAAGAAAAAAAGTCAAGAAAAGATGGCTGGCTTTTGGACCCTACAACATATATACTATATTAAAATGAATTATACATATATGGAAAAAGAAATTACAAGGAAAAGGTTCAGAAACTGAACTTGGATACTGTAATTAGTCAAACTACTCAGATCACATCAATGCCTTAGTCCACCACCCAGAAGATGTGAAGAGCTTCCAGGGGTTTTGCTTGGATTATTCGAATCATACTTGGTTAGACTGAAGCACTCACTTAGCCCCAAAACCAATTTGCTCAATTTCATTACTCACTACAATTTCAAGTGTGTTTTCTGTGCACAAAAAAAAAAATTGTTTTCTGTAAATTTTATATATGTTAAATTACATTAAACCATTATTTATAAAAAAGAAAAAAAGAAATTCCAACTAAGATAGAAAAAAAAAAGTAATATTTCGTGTTGGATTTTTTTTTTTTTTTGGAGGATATTGAATGTTTGCAAATTTGATATTGGGGTATTAAATGCATTGCTGAAGTGAGCAAAGAGTCAGTAGTGTCCAAAGGAACATCTTAATGGCACGCGTTCAATTGGCGGTGTGGCCAGCTTTTCAAGAAAACGAGTGACCCCAAATTTTTCTTACCTTTCACAACCAAATCATTTAAATATTATTTACTCAAAAAAAAATATTCGTTAAAATATTTTACTTTTTTAATGATTAAATCTCCATTAAAATATTTTATAAATTATATTAAAGGAAGATTCCACGTGTTTTTAATGTTTTTTATTGTTATGCCACTAAATTATGTCTGTGGGAATTTTATTATTCTGTTCAATCCAGAACCCACAAACAATTTATTTAAGATTGAATATAGATATTATTATTATTATACGAATAATAATATATTTTTGTAATATATTTTTATAATAAAAGTAATTAGCCATAAAATAATATATTTTTGTCAGACTAATAAGATTGAATATTATTATTATTATTATTATTATACGAATAAAAACATATATTATTATGCAATATCCAAAGGTTTTGCATTGTTTAGATAACAAATTAATAAAATGTGTTATTTAGAGATAAAAGCATAATTAGCATTCCAAATTGTTCCAACTTTTGTATTATAGTTTATTAGAATTCAAACGGTATGTGGAAATTGTTTGGGGTTAGTAGTAATTATTTTATCGGAAAAATTGACAATGCATAATCTAAAAAAAAAAAACATAAAAGGCAAATCACTTTTCCAAATTTCTAATGTCTCTGTGCGGATAGACTTTCTTAGAAGGAGCCCGAAAATATAAAGTATTTGACTTTTATAATAACCTCATTGGACAAACGGGACCCCCCATATGAAACATATAAAAAGTGGCAAAAAAAATAAAATGAAAAACTCTCCGAATGCCCTTTATTAATCAAATTATTTAGTAACACTGAATATTATTTTATTAGGTAATAAATTAATATAAAATGATTATGGATTAATGAGCTTTTAAAAGTAAGAAACGAAATTCAATATAAACCAATATAAAAATACCAATTTATTTATCACAAAAATGGTAAATAAGGTTGGTATACATTTTTGTGCATATTGCATTATTATTTATCAAATATTTTTATTTAAAAAATCTCTTTATATTTTATTTTTATTGTAATAATGTCTATTTTATTTTATAAGCCTTGTTAGAGAATATTTCTGTAACTATTCAAAATACAAAATCATAATATATAAAAAAAAAGTAAAATAAAAATTGGTCTTATTATAGCTTATTCATACAAATTGTATGGAAGATGAAAAGGAAATCCTACGGATTAAATTTATTGGGCGATCAACGGACTAATGGAAGTTATGATTCGAGTTTTGATAGTTCAATTTAAATTTAGGTATTTTTTTTCGATGTTATCGCACAAGAACAGAGAAGTTTTAATAATACGAACTTCCATTGCAATTTGATCGTTAGGTCATGCTAATTCCATATGAATCATTATTGAGAAGCATGTACCCATCTTCAATGATGGGAACAACCTCCACACTCCGACGCACGATGCATGGAAGGATCGGCATAGCGGATCAGGAATCGGCTGACCAATTCCAAACTGCAGTAACACTGTCTCACCATAATGGATTTTGATCTTAAACACTAAACTGAAAGTTATAGAAATATAAATGTAATTGTAAAATTAAAACTAACTTGAATTGAATAAATAAAAGCCTTTAAATAGGCAATACATCAGCAATAAACTAGCAACCAATTACCACTAACTCCACTAACTCTAAGCATTAAAAACTAAACAACTCTTTGCCCCAACAGACTCCTAAAACATAGCAGTAGATTCCTATTTGACTAAGTCTTACATAATTATTTGAATAACATTAAAATAACTTTTAACACTCTCCCTTAAACTGATATCTGCAGAGATCAGTTTAGGGATAAAAATTCAACATTGCACTACACATCATCCTTTAAGCAACATCCTTCAAAGAACAAACTCCAAGCAAGGTCCGAAACTTTTTAAAGACAGCAGGCTTGAGAGGCTTGGTCAGAATATCTGCAATATGATCTTCACTTTTACAAAACATCAAATTAACAACATCATTCTTACATAAATCACATAAAAAGTGATACCTCACATCAATATGTTTGCTTCTCCCATGTAAAATTGGATTTTTTGAAAACTTTATTGCAAAAATATTGTTACAATAAATTAAAGTTGGACCTTGTTGTTGATTGTGTAAAACTTCAAGTATTTTTCTTAACCAAATTGCCTCACATGAACTTGATGATGCAGCATGAATTCTGCTTCGGTAGTTGACAATGTCACTGTATGTTGCTTCTTAGATGTCCATGAAATAGCTCCAGAACTCAGCATAAACACAAAACCATATTTACTCTTTCTATTATCTAAATCTTCAGCATAATCACTATCCGAAAAACCAGTCAAATTTAATTTTCCTCCATGTTTATATAAAATTCCAAAATCTATAATACCTTTTAAATAACAAAAAATCCTCTTTGCAGCTAAAAGATGAACTTGAGTTGCATTCTCCATGTATCTGCTGATTAAACTTACAGTATGCATAATATCTGGTCTTGTTGATGTCAAATACATGAGGCTTCCAACAATTTGCTTGTAAAGAGTAGGATCCACCATTCTTCCCATTCCTTTCTTTGTATGCTTCAAACCAAGTTTAGTAGGGGATGAGACTGAATTGCAATCATTCATATTAAATCTATCTGAAATTTCAAAAACATATTTTGTCTGTGAAATAAAGACACCAATTGATGATTGTACTACTTCAATGCCAAAAAAGTAGTGCATCAATCCTAAATTTGTCTTTTCAAATTCAGTCATCATGGATTTCTTGAAATCATTAAACATATCTCTATCATTACCAGTATAAATAAGGTCATCAACATATAAACACACAATCAACATCTTTTTGTTATCACCAAATTTTGTGTAAAGTGTGTGTTCATAAGTACATTTAAGTAAACCTTCATTAGCAAAGTAAGCATTTATACGGCTAAACCAAGCTCTTGGAGCTTGTTTCAAGCCATATAGTGTTTTCTTTAACCTGTATACCTGATTTCCATGACCTTGCTTCTCATATCCTTGAGGTTGATCAATGTATACTTTGTCTTCCAATGCTCCATGCAAAAATGCCGATTTTACATTAAGCTGGTAGATAGGCCAGGAATTATGGGCAGCCAAAGATAATACCAATCTAAAAGTATCTAACCTTGCAACTAGAGCAAACACTTCCTTGTAATCAACACCATATTCTTGCTTGTCGGGCTCTGAACTTGTTTATTTCACCATCTTTGTTTAGTTTAGTTTTGTAAATCCATTTGACACCAATGGATTTTTGCCCTTTTGGAAGATTACACAACTCCTACGTGTTAATTTTCTCGATTGATTTGATTTCCTCATCCATGGCCTTTTGCCATTTTGCATATTTGACAGCTTCTTTAAAAGTAATGGGATCACAATCTGAAAACAAAGCAAAGTGATCAATTGAATCATCATCAGATAAATCATCTCCATGTACATAGTCTATCATCCAGGCAGGTCTCTTCCTTTGTCGTGGCTGATTTGTTGCCATATTCTCACCATAAGATTGTAGTTGTTGATCACCTGCAATGTTTGTTTTATAAGGGTGCACTAACTGTCTAATTATATCTTCATTTTCATCAAAGGTAACTGAAACCTAAAGCTACCTTGAATATGGTTTATCTCAATTCCACACATTTTCTTAATAAAAAATAGCGTCTCTGCTGATTACTATCTTTTTTGTGAAGGTATTGAACAGTCTATATGCTTTGGATGCCTCACTTACACCAAGAAAAACACATTTTTCACATTTATCGTCAAGTTTCTTCATTTTCTCATCTGGAAAATTGCGCAAAAGCAATGCAGCCAAAAATTCAAAAGTGGTCTACAGCTGGTTTTCTTCCACTTCAAGCTTCTTCAGGTGTCATATTTGTGACAGAAAATGTAGGATTTTTGTTTAACACATGAACACACCAATTTACAACTTCGGACCAAAAATTCTTTGAAACCTTCCCTTTTTTCAGCAAACTTCTCACCATATTTAGAATGGTCCTATTTTTCTCTCTGATACACCATTCTATTGAGGTGTATAGGCAACGGTTAGTTGTTTTCTAATATCTTGCTCGGCACAAAAAATTTCAAACTCCTTTGAACAGTATTTTCCACCACGATTAGTACAAAGAGTCTTAATGACTTTTACTGCTTCATTCTCTACATGTGCCTTGAAGCTTTTAAATTCACTTAAAGCCTTTGATTTTTAAAAAAAAAAAAAAAAAAAAACCCTAAGTTTTTCTATTGTAATCATCAATAAAAGTGATTAAGTATTTTTTACTTCCTTTTGAAAAAAGGTTTATGGGCCCTCAAATATCTAAATGAACTAGCTCCAATAAATTTTTGGCTCTCCATGATTTTCCTTGATGGAATGGATTTCGATGTTTTTTGCTAACAACACAATCTTCACAAACTAGATTCTGATTCGAGATTTGAGGAAGTCCTGTGACCATGTGCTTGTATTGGAGAGTTTTCAGTCCACCAAAATTCAAGTGACCATAACGGAAATGCCAAAGCCAGGATAAATCTTTCTCTTTAGTCAATAAACAAGATTGTAAGCTTTGAATTCGCAATGGATATAACCTGTTTTGACTCATTTGAACAACTGCAATAGTTCCTCTAGTTGGATCATAAATTTCACAAGTTCCTTTATGAAGAGTTATTACATAACCCATTTTTTGTAACTGACCAACACTTAACAAATTAGTTTTCAAATCAGGAACATAAAAAAACTTGGGAAATTATTTCTTCAAAACCATTTTTGGTTTTTATCTTAATGTCACATTTTCCCATAACATTCACAGTTGAACAATCACCAAAACTTACAGTTGTATGGAAGTTTTCATCTAAAGAAGAATAAGAAGACTTACTTCCACACATGTGATTACTACAGCCTATATCAACGTACCAAACATCTGGTTCAAGCTCTTTCTTAACATGATTAGCCATCAACAAAGTTTCTGCTTCATTACTTTTTGTAAAATTTGACTTTTCTTCTTTTTCTATATCACTTGGCAATTTTGTATAACATTCAGAACGACAATGACCAAATTTATGGCACCTGTAACATTCTATATTGGATTTGTCAAATTCACATCCTCTGCCTTATCCATAAAAAACTGATTGATCATCATTTATTTCTAAATATTATCTGTTTCCACCTCTGTTGCTTTGGCCTCCTCTTCCTCCACCTCTACCTCTACCCCTTCCTCTTGAATTAGAGAGTTGAGCATAAGTAGAAGCCTTTGTTTGCTACACCCATGGTCCTTGCACAGTAGCTGGTTACAATTTCATCATCCTTCATCTGTAAAGTTTCAAAATTATTTCTCAAAGCTTGGAGCTGTGCACGCTTCACTCTTGATGAACCTTGATATTTCTTTTTTATTGAATCCCATATTTGCTTAGAGGTATCTTTGCTAAGAATAGTCTCCAAGATAGAATGATCAATGACCTAGAACATGTAATTCTTTGCCTTCAAATCCTTTAGCTTTAATCTTTCCAATTATGCCTTCTACGCATATGTTAGGCTAACACCATATGTTGGCTCTGGTACACCAGAATCAACCACTTGCCAATATTCTTTAGACCTGAAAAAATTCTCCATTAGCATGCTCCAATGGTCTTAGTGACCATCAAAACGAGGCATTGTTGGTTGCACAAAATTTTCAAAGGCCATTTTGACACAACCAAGCTCTGATAACACTAAACTGAGAGTTATAGAAATATAAATGTAATTGTAAGATTAAAACTCTACTTGAATTGAATAAATAAAAGCCTTTAAATAGGCAATACATCAGCAATAAACTAGCAACCAATTACCACTAACTCCACTACCTCTAAACATTAAAAACTAAACAACTACTTGCCCAACAAACTCCTACAACATTTTCATAAAAAAGAAAAAAAATAAGACTCCTAAAACATAGTAGCTAGTAGATTCTTATTTGACTAAGTCTTACATAATTATTTGAATAATATTAAAATAATTTTTAATAGATATAGGCTCTAGAATAGGATTTATGAAGAAAGAAGACCCGGACGCCAAAGATCCAGGCCCGATCTCAAGAGCTGTTCGAGCAAATGAGCTCGGTGTTGGGGAGTTCGCTTCGCTGCAATTTATGCATGGATTAGAATGGGCTTCGGTTTAAAGGTTTCCCAAATTCGGGCCCCTTATATTCCGAATCGACCCGACCCGATCCTTTTTCGTTTCACTATATATGGATCCTCTTCCCTCCGATTTCAAGTTTCATCATTCAAAACCTCTGCTTCAAGCTTCCGTCAAAGTCAAAGCCCTAGAAATTTCTTTACTTGGGTTCATGGATCCTCAGCCGGAACCAGTCAATTACATCTGTGGAGGTACGTTTGCATCTTAAAGTTCTGTTTGTTTCCGAGGAATTGCAAGAAATTAAGAGAAGATAACTCCTGAAGTTTAAAACTTTTGGTTTTTATTCTTTTGCTGTAGATTGTGGGATGGAGATCACTCTGAAGCCAGGTGATGTTATACAGTGCCGGGATTGCGGTTACCGTATTTTGTACAAGAAGCGCACTCGTCGTAGTATGTTCATCTGCTTCTTTCTATTCCAATTTTTAGTTTTCTTCTTCGTTTTTGAGCATGAAGTATGCAAATATAAGTTTTTGATATACGCATTTATGTTTGTCCGGCTATTGTGAATTAGGTTGTAGGAAAACATGATTTCTATTTTATGTTTTTAACCTGATTTGGATTTTGGTATTTTTTTTTCAATATCAAAAATTTGGTTTTTGCCATTTCAGTTGTTTTCTGGTGTGGAAACTCACACTTGCTTTTTCCTTATCTTTGTTTCAATTCTGGTACTGTTAGGTGCTTGGCACATGAACTCGACATTCATATTAGGTGCTTCAGTTTTTATGGCGTTAGTTTTAGCTCACTCCTTTTATGCCTTGTATTTTTCTTTCCATAGTTTTATACCACAGCTTCCAATAATCGAAAAATTATTTTCTGAAGTGGGCTCTTTAACCATTGTTGTACGGTTGTACCTCGCCATATGGATTTGTTGCCCCTAGCCATATTTACGCAATTTGGATTGCTGGTTTTCTTATAGTTGGTGCTGTGCACATGGAGCCATTTATAAAATGATTGGAAAGAATGCATAGGGGGATATCAGGCAATGCAAAAAGTCAAGATTTGATGGATGTTGTGCAAAGTGAGAAACTTATAAAAGTTTATAAGGCTAGGCACTTCATTAGTATTGTTGTAAAACGTATCACACTAGAAGATGTGTTTTAAAACTTCTTAAATATTATTGTGCGTGTCTAGCTGTGGGTGTATGTTATAGAAGCACAGGTTTGTGGTTGTACATGTGCCAGAAGGTTACACAATTTGTTGCACATTACATATTTAAGAACAGCACTCTTTATTCTGAAAGTCTTAGCAGTAATGCTTGTTTATAGATGATAGAACTAAGCTATACAAATGAAAATTTCCTAGAAATATTGAAATGCTTAATTTTCTTGTATTTTTCTTTCTTTAGTGGAATCCAAATGTCATTATAGGGTCTAAGTGCTTGCTGAACTATATACATGTGATGTCTGGCTTTTATGCTTTTGTCCTGATGATAATCAAGCCTGACATAGGAATTAAGATGGTTTTCTAAATATAATTCTATTATGTTACATAATCTATTACATGGCTTGTATTGCATAACTTTTTGTGTATGTGTTGGAACTTTGATTTTGAACTTTGATGTGTTTGAAAGCTGAAAGGTTTTAACATAGATTTTTCTTTATATAGATTTATTAGTATAAAATTATTACCATAAGAGCTACTTGTGTTCTCCTTCCACACCTTGTGGTAGCATATAGTTGAAACTAAGGTTCATTTCTATAAATTTCAGGGCAACTAGTTTGGATGCAATTTACTTTTATTGTTAGCCATTCAATTAATTCATTGGATTTCATCATCTCTATAATGGTTCGTCTTTAGAAGATGACAATTAATATGTAAATTGCGTAGTTGATATAAGACAGGTTTTTTATTTCTCATCAAGTATCTCTTGTACTTAATGTATCCTGAAAGTTTCTTTGTGAGATAAAAGCTCTACAATTGAACTATATTTCTGAGATTTTTTGAACATATCCTACAAAAAATACTCTTAACTCAAACACTTTGGTTGAAAAACACTATTAAACAAAGAGAGACTTTGGAAGCAAAATAAATACTCTCTTTGGATCTCCATACTAGGACATTATCTAAGCATCAACATTAGCAGCATAAGATGTATTCCTCTCAGATGCTTTTGTTCTTTATTGTATTTTCTCTTTATGAGGTCTAAAACACTATAACTGCATCCTAATCGGCATAATGGAATTGTTGCTGGAATTGTGGCTGCTTCATTCTCCAAACGTGTTAATGTATTATCATGTGAATCTGATAATTTTGTTTCGCAACTTTTGACATATTTAACCAATTGATTTAACAATATTCTTGCTCGTCGCAGTTGTTCAGTATGAGGCACGCTGAGGAAGACAATTGGAGTAGCATGGGCATGCAATTTGGATTTGAGCTGTAATTCTGAAGCATGTACTTTCGTTTTTGGTTGTCGATATAGTCAATATGTGAGAAGAGAAAATTAATGTGTTTGCTGCCGGGTTTACTGCTAGTGAGTTTGGAAATCTAACCTTGATGTTTAAGACATGGATTCAAATTCATTATGGATTTATATGTGGAGAATATTTGAACTTGGGGGTGTGATTTTCTTGTCTCAATTATTCCCTTATGAAATATTGTTATCAAAGTAAAGGAAATTTTATTTTGCAATTACTGTAAAAATATTGCAAATAAATATATGAGTCGTGTTATTAAAAAATAAATAAATAAATAACATTGAATAATTTTGTTTAAAAATTTCTTTGTAGACTTGTAGTGTATTTTCTAAAATTCAGATTAGGGGTTTCTTGTAAAAATAAAATAAAATAAAAAAGGATTTAATAATTTAGTATACATTTTAATTTAATACAATAATGCTAGAACTAATAAATTGTTTACCGGATAATTTGTAATATTAATTGGTTGTATAATATTTAAAAGTTATTTGTCACTATGACCACATTAATTTATAAATAAATTTTGTAAATGATTATTCATTTTATTTTACTTAAAATTTTCATTTTGAAGGGGGAAAAAATGCCTTCCACTTTTATCTATAAATATTTATTACTCTGTTTATTTATATATTGTTTAATTTTGTTTTAAAATATTATGATAGTGATATGAGAATTCATATTGCATTAAATGAAAATAATATAGCATTAAAATAAATAGTAAATTTGACTATATTTGAATAGCTACATTTATTTTATCTTTTAAAAGCCAGCTCTTTAAAAAATAAAAACAATATGGAACAATTAAAGATTTTAATATGTTCTAGTATGGAAATCGAAAAAGATACATCCGCAAGGATAAAAGAGTCCTTGCATAAAAGTGGGACCCTGGGGAGGGTAGTTACATAGATCATCGAGAATAACAGGCATGGATCGCACGTGTGGCGTGCTTCGTTTAAAACAAAGCTTCGACGTCGTCACTGTGGAGTTTCTTTAAAAATTTATTATGTAAATTTAATAATTTATAAATATGTAAAAGGTCAAACGTTTATAAAATAAATTATATACATTTAATAAAATATTTATTTTATCTGAATAACCATTTGTTATATCATATTATAGTTGTATATATTTTTTCATCCATATAAATGCACAAAAAATGGAACGTTGGATTTTACTTTTTACCCAGCTGGAAGAACAAAAGCTGTAACAATTATCTAAAATTTAAAAATGTACTTTTGAAACAATTAAAAAAAATATTTTACCTGAAAATATAAAATTACTGAAAATTGATCAAAAGTTCAATTTTTTTTAGTACAAAACTATTTCCTCCAATAAAAAAAGATGGAAATTTACAAATATCATTTTATTTAAAAAAATAAATAAATGTATTTTTTCTCTAAAAATTGGTATAGTTTTGAAAATGGAAGGAAAAAAATCAACAAAAAAAAATCATATTAAGATAGTGGGACCCGCGGGTGCAGGGCCAGTTACATTTAAGGCATCGACAAGAACAGGCATGTATGCCACGTGGAAATCATGCTTCGTTTAAGCCAAAGCCTTGATGGCAAATGGGGCCTACAGTCCCACCTAACCATCTCTAGGAGTTTGGGCCCTACCCGAATCATTTCTGACTGTAACGTCTCCTCACGCGCTCTGCACTTTATCAACCATGTCCATTACGTAGGTGATGGTCGGTTTTGTCCACGCGCCTCCAAACATCACCCGGCCATCTTCGGCTACGTGGAAGAGATCTACGTCGCTTTTTTTGGGTATCGGATAGCGTCAGTCACACTCATGACTCAGCAACATTATTCCTGATCTTCCGTTTTGGCTTGGCATCAGGATCGCCGATCGTACTGCTTCACCATACCCTATTCAGAAAGAGGCTGACCTCATTCAGCGCGAGGGAAGCCTATGTTGTTACTGTGGTCAAGCGTGTATGCGATCCGCCTGGGTCAAACTGGCCATCGCAAAAATTTTATTTTTTATGACAACACTACCCCTGTCTCTTTTCACTGCATACCTGCCAATTTTCTTTTAAGAAAATTAATATTTCTGTTGATTTTTTTTTTTCAATTTTTCAAAATTTTATATTTTCATAAATTAGAGAAGTATTATTGTATATTTATATATACTTTATGATGTGTAAATATATATCATTCCTTTGACTATAATTTTGTATTATTATTTTAAACCGTAGAATATTATGTTTTCATGTAAGTATAATTAAATAAAATGTAAATTGACATTTTTTAATATTTTTATATATTCAACGTATATGTGAATATTTTATATTTATAAGTTTAATATAATCTTAAAACCAATAAATATATTTTTAGGATTGAGTTTGACCAATTTGAATGAAATCCCTCTCCCTTTTTAGAATAAATTGTAATGTCATATAAAAAAATGCATAGATACAAATTTCATATGATTATGTGTAAGATAGATGATATAATTAATAAAACTAAATTTTAAAAAATTAAAGGCATTACTGAAAATAAGGGGGAGTGCTGATTTTCCCCTTTCATTGTAAATCGGTTATGTACCAAAAGTTTTTTGTTTGCATTGTTAAAAATAAAAATAAAAAATGATACTAATATAGTCTATCTACCTCTATTATATATATATATATATATATATATATATATATATATATATAAACATCATCTTTCTGAGTACTATGAAAATATATAATTTAATTTTATTATAATTCTTAAAATGTATATATATAGATATATCTTTTTTTTGGCATTCACACACACACACACAATATATATATATCTTTTTTTTATTACTACATATATATATTAGTAGGGAAATATTAAGTTAGTATTGTCCAATAAAGTTTTTAAAAAGAAAAACATTACAATTAAGTTAATCCCTATTTTTTTCTAGATTACATAGATATGGTCATTTATTATTATTATTATTTTCTTCAACATAGATATATACACACGCACACATTTTACTTGTCAATTAAAAAATAATGCAACAAGAAGATAACTTATACACTTTTAGGATTTACAAGCCATATATTTTGTTATCAAGATGATAGGTAGATAATTTTGGATACATCTTAAAGTAATTCGATGTAGTTTGATAAGCTACCTCAAAATATACTTATTTTTAAGTTAAATATATTAATTAAAATTAATTAAAATTTTCAAAATCGATATAAACTTACAATGAACAAAATCAGATCTAAAAATTATAATTTTATATACATATATATATTATACTTCTATAATAAGTTGAAACCGAATGATATTACGAGCTAAACTAAAATTTAAATGAACATATATTTCTATTAATTTCCTCTACGACCAATTGTATTTCTTTGTCTTTCACCCCAAAAAAAAAAAAAACTGTATTTCTTTGTCAATTAATTAAATGACAATTGAACCCTTATCATTGCCCTTTAATTACAGTCACTGTGAGCATCTACCACTTTAAGTCTTTGGAAGATGAGTCGTTGAGACATATATATAAGCAAAGCGAAGCAAAACAACCAAATCAAACCAAAAATCTCAGCAAAACCAAAAAAGGGCAAAAAAAAGAAAAGAAAAAAGATTGAAGCATAAAACCATGAAATAATGAAATGAGAGAGTAAGAGAAGGCAAAAAGAGTGAAAAAGATTGAATTTTTAGGACAATTATTCAAACATTAATTTAAGCAGACAGTGAAGGAGAACCAGCTGATCCTATTAGTTACTTTTCCATGGTTCGATCTTAATCCGTTTTGTAATTTTTGTTTCTCTGTGTGCGGACAGGAAATGTTGAAAAAGCTGTGAACTGGGTCACTCTTTTACTATCACGATTAAAAAATTATGATATATTTTGTTTTCAGTGTACTCTTTTCATGCATGAATAACCTAGTATAGTTTTTGTGATGTTTTCTTTTGATGAGTGTCTTGTTTATTTGTATAAATTATGTTTGAATTCTTGTTGGTTATATGCAATTTTTGTTGGTTTCATATCTGTGGTTGGTAGCTGATATTTTCGGCTGCTAAGCCAAAATATAAAATTTCGGGAAATCTTTGACTAATATTAGCTGTTTCTATGCGTACTTGGCGTCTAAACCTCACAGCTAAATTTGGGGGTCCTTTATCAGTCTAAAAAAAAAAAAAAACTCCTAATTTTGAGATATTTTTGGGAGATGAATTATGGGTTTAAGTTATATCTTAGTAGATTCTTTGTCAACGGTTCAAATTATTTGAACTTTTCGTTTTTAATCTTTTTTTTACTTATTTTTCAAGGAGTTTTCAGAATTTTTCTTTTTGGGTCTTTTTGAGATAAATTTAGCTAAGTTTTGTTGGTGGATCATGTGGGTTTTTGGCTAAATTTAATGGATGGGTTTCCTCTTTGACTGTTGATAGGATTTGAGTTTTAGGGTTTGGATTGGGAGGAAGCCAATCTTGGGTTCCTATTTGCTCCGATCTTTCTCATTATATGGTTCATGATAAGTTTTGTTTGAATTTCTTTTGTTAATATATCACTTGGGGAAGCTGCCCATAATTTTAGTTGTATAGCCTTTATGGTTTTGAGCTATGGCTGTTTATGGTTTGGGGAGGAAATGGGCGTAAGGGTTTCTACCTATTCTTAAAGTGGTTCTTCTTTCTGGATATTCTTTCTACAGCAAGAGGTAAATTTTCCATTTTTTGTTGTCTCTGGCTATAGGATTTGTTTTTTTTTTCTTTTTTGCTAGAAATATACCTCATTAATACATACCGGAAAATTTGATAGTTATTAGCATTTTTTTTTATCTTTTTGTAGAGATATAAGTGTTACATGGTTTAAGAAAAGAAACAGAAAACAAGTTTTAAAAATGCTTACAAGTATGAAAATGTACCTTTTTTTCTTTTGAAAAGAATCCAAAAAAGGAAAAAGAAGTGTATCAATGATACAAAAATAGAGGGGTGTTGGGAAAAAAATCTGATTAGTTTTTTAGATGAAGAAAAATCAAAAAAGAAAAGAATGTGTATCATTACTTCTTGAGGATAAGTGTATTTCAAAAAAATTGTACCAGTAATTAAAAATAAAAAATAAAAAAATCTGAAAAAGTATTTTTGCAAATGAAACATTAAAACATGTCTTCAAATACATAAAGAATCTGGAATAGCATTATTTTTTTGTAAACTATCTGAAGAATTTAAAAATGATTGAACACATATCTGGTTTCACATTATATAACTCGGGTTAAAGCTGGATTCAGGCCCTGTATATGTTTTCATTATTCTTTTTCTTATATTCCGTTTATAGATGCGAATCCGTTATTCTTTTGTTTGTATTCCATATATAGAGGAGGCAAATCCGCTATTCTTTTGTTTGTATTCCTTTTGTCATTTCACTGGACTAATGTTTACTATATATGTGTTCTGTTCATTATTGTTCTGTTTGATTTCATGCCTGTTGTCTTGAATAGATTCGATCCGTTGTTGACCTTTGCAATAATTGCCGTTTCTCGTATAGATCCTGTTGACTTTTTCTAGTTTAGTAGATGCATTGTTGTCGCTTTCGGTAATAAAAAATTGAATGAGCATTCAGAAATTATAACTGTAGCTGCTTCACTGAAAAAAAATGTGACGTCGACAAACGGTTGTTAAATCAGGTGTTTGATTCTTTTTTGTTGTGTCGACTGACAAACTATTTTACTTGCCAATCTTGACAAATTGTTCGACTTTTTTATGTTAAAGTTAAATTTACAAAACCTTGAGCTTGTCATTTGTCACCCAACACAAGGTTCAAGTGCTTTGCAGGATATGATGTTCAATGTATAAAAACCTATTAGAAATTTATGACCTCTTGTATCCTCTTTTCGAATAACTCTCCTCCTCATCCTCTTTTTGAACTATTCATGATATCGTAAGCTAATATATTCGTAATCCCTTCCCGTTTTAAGTTTTTATTGTTCATTTTGTTGAACCGCAATCTTCTTTCTTATTATGTGGCTGATTTTATTGTCTCAATAATGTTTCAATAACTGTCTTCTTCATCCTCTAGTTGAACCATTCATGATTTTGATTTAGGTGACTTAAACCCTCCAAAGATCCATTATTGATATTCCTAGTTCGCTCATTGTATATTAGTGCATAGTCCTTGAGATGGATTATTGCTTTTGGTATAAATTAGTTCTCTTTGTAACGGTTAGTGTTTGACAATAGTTAGTCTATTATGGTCCTCAATTTCTTGGGTTCAACATCTCATTCTGACTTTTTGTGTCAGTTACTGATCAGTTGCTTGTGCTACCATTTTGGACAGGCACAGCAAAAGATGCATTGTGCCCTTCAATCGGCCAATAGTGGTACTTCGGAGATTTCAGACAGTGGAAGCAGCACCTTATCCTGCATATTTCAAGAACAAAATAATCTTAATACTTCATCAGAGGTAATATATTATATGTGTTTGTTTTAAGAAATATTTGGTTTTATACTTTTGGAGCAGGAGTATTTTTCTAACTTTTCTTTGTGGCTTATCTTTCTTTAGGATTGTGAAGTGCCGTCTCTCTCATGGAGGAACTTTGAACATAGGTAAAATAGTTTCTATTGTCATATGCCAGAGAAAACTGATTAAACAAAAAATGGTTTTTACATTTACTATCTTTGGGGTTAAGCCCTAAACATTTCCTTCTCTGCATTCCAGACGCATCTTTTACATGTTAAATCATGCAACAAGTAGCTATTATTTTTTTATCCTATTTTCAGGATCTACATACGTTCATACATGTGCACTAACACATGCAACACTAAATGTAGGTATATATGTATGGTAGATGATTACAGATGTAGTACACATGTAATATGTTTGTATATAGATGCATGCATGAATTGCATGTATATTCTTACATATTTGAATCTGCATGCATATGCATGTTACCTAGTGAGTTTTTGCAGCATTAGAAATTTGAGACAGGTGTTGAAAATTTGTTTGGTGTAGTTAAGATTTCAAAAATAAATTGGAGTGACTGAACTTTGTACATGGTTTATGGATTGATTCTCTTGTGAATAAAAAGTGGACAATTTCAAAGTAAGAATGAATTGAGAGTTCAGAAGTCTCTGATATTCTTAATGCTTTTGCTTTCAAAAAGACATTTATGAAAATTTGAGTGGAAAGGGGGCATTCTGGCCCAATTGTATGAGGTTCTAGTTGATAGGGGCAACCCTAAGTTTATGGGCTTTAAATACCGTGTAGCAGGAGACTAGACATAACGATTTTCTCCAACTTTTGCATTTCCTTATTGCTGTGAAGTGTTCAACCATTTGACATTGTGTATGTCTGAAATTATTAAAGATGCATTTTCTTATTCTTAATATATCTGATTGACTTCTTGAATTTAAATTCTTTTTTTTTTTCAGATTGTTTTGTTTTCATGTATTTATTTTGAGGAGTAATAGATTGCTCTTTTACACATTTGACCTTTCAGGTATTCTGTTGTAACCTTTCTTTCTGTTCAACCCGATGGAAATTGGAGAATTGTTGCACTACCATTCGAAATTCCTGAGCAATCAGGCCACTTAAGATCTGGTGCTCAGGTCAACATGGAAACTTTGCAACTGATTTGCCCGCCGCCAATTAATTCATGTAAGGCTAATCGAAGAAAACTGACAAAAGAGCCTGTGCGTAATGGCAATTACTGTGTCTCATCGTTTACGAATAGAAGAAATCCCAGTTCAGCTGTGCGACATCAATCACGGAATAAGGCTCTGGCAAATAAAACTACTAAGTGGAATGAACTTCCACAAAAAGATTGTCAAAAGTCATTATCCTGTTGCGAGTCTTCCTGCTTGGTCCCAAATGGCTCCAATACTATTAATTCAACAGAAATGTTTACTAGTAGTCCAAAAGTAAACAATGTTGTAAAGAGGAATTCAAAAAAGAAAGCAAGGAAAAAGGGAAAATCAGGCAAGAAATATTCATGTGACACTGTCACAGAACCGGAGGTGTCTGAGGAATATGCCAATGGAAGTTTTAATAATGTGGATCATGGAGATGCTACACTGTTATCTTCAACTGCACATGAAGTAGAGTCACCAAAGACTTCCACATGCTCCAGTGACGAGGTCAATGTTCCTGGGGTAACTGTACCCCATGTTATTCAGGAGTCTACTGAGAAACATTCTGTAAGTAAGTTAGACTCTGCAATTTCTGTTTGCGGTGGAGTTGAGGATATGCATGGGGAAAGTTATTGCAAAATGCATGACTCTTTTTGGCTAGAAATGATTTCCATTGGTTCAAATGATGATGATATTACTAACTTTGGTCTTGATTCAAAACAATCTGAAAATGAAAGCTGCAGAACCAATCATTCTGAACCAGAATGTTATAATGTTTCGGATACCATTGATCAGACTGAGAGAGTGATTCCTGGTAGTCAGGGTTGCAGCATTAATGACATGCATTTGGTCATACCTGGTAAGACAATTAAGCAAAATAAAACTGTTCCCAGGATCTCAAATGTCTCCAAAGTTGTAAGTGTTGGAAATTGCCATGGCCGTTCGGGGAAGGAAAACAATCATTCTGTCTGGCAAAAGGTCCAGAAAGGCGATGCTAATGACAACACTGGTGAGTTGAAGAAAGTTCCTGTTAGCTCTCAGTCTGATATCATTGCGAAGGAGGCACTTGAACTTAAGAGAACTTGTAATGCTGTTGAAGATAAAAAACAGTTAAAAGATAAGGTTTCTCAGAAGTTCAAAAGAAAAAGTGGCCTGGCTTCAAAACAAGAATACAACTGTTATTCCAGGAAGGGCTCTCATGCCAATGTGGCCAACTCAGATAGTTGTGCAAAGTTTAATATGCCACAGAATGAAATACCAGACATCTTCTCTGAGGTGAATGATGACAATGTAATGAATACTCTTTCAGGATCACTTACTCAGACTAACTTTGCGAGGTCTGGGTTCCAGAGTGGCAGAGTAGAAGATGAGACACCTGAATCAGTTCCCAGCATTAATGTCCATCCAAATGAAATAGAACCTCTTGAAAGTGGCTGTAATACTAGCACGAGCGGTCAAAAGGTAGAAAGGGATAGCTCATTGCCAGAGGCATGTTACATCTTCAAGCAATCAGATTTGGTTCAAGCGCAGACTCCAGTGTTCCTTCCTCATCTTTTCTTTAACGGTTCAGTTCAACAAGGTCAGAAAGAAATCTCTTCAGCAGAATGTGGTAAGCAAAGCCACAGTTCTGGATCTATGACGCAGAAATGGATACCAATAGGGATAAAGGATCCTGGGTTGACAAGCTCTGATGAGAGTTCATTGTTGGAACATTCTGGTGAGTTAGTTGCTGAGTGTTGGAGTAACAAAAATTCTAGTGAGACAGAAGTGCTTTGTGATTCTCTTGATTCTACAGTAGATGTAAGCTGCATCTGTCAGAGTTTTGGAGATGTTACTTGTTCCTTGCATGAAGACAAATGCCAGCTTCCAAAATCCGACTTTCAAGAACCAAATGCGATAAAAGAGCAGAATAGCAAACAAGATACATCTCATCCCTTGAATATTGAAGGTAAAGATCTGAGTCAGTTTGAATCTGATTCAAACAGAATAGCCCAAACAGTGAATGATACTTGTAGGTTAGAACTAGCATCTGAGGCTGTTCACATGGCCAAAGGTGGCCCAACTGCAGAAATTGAAAGAATACTCCACTGCACATCTCCAGTTATTTGTAGCTCTCGCAGTTTAATAAGTTGTCATACTTGCTTGGAGGACCATGTCTGTGGTTTGTCATTGTGTAGACATGAAGTACCTAATATTTCTTTAAGAGAAGTATGGCAGTGGTATGAGAAGCTTGGTAACTACGGGATGGAAATAAAGACAGATGACCATGTTAATTTAAAGAGATTGGGTGCCAGTCGCTCCTTATATTGTTCTTACTTTGTCCCATTTCTGTCAGCAGTTCAGCTTTTCAGGAACTGTAAGAATCATTCAGTAGATACTAGCAACAAGATTTATCCTTCTGAGTTGTTAGGTGAGAAATCTGAAAAATCACCTACTGCTGGCCGCCCAACTGTATTTTCGTTACTTTTTCCGAAACCTTGTAAGGTGGACAGCATTCCACCTCTCATAGATGAAGTGTGTAATTCAGAGCTTTCTTCAGCTTCTGCAGAAGTTCAATCAATTGGAACAACGTGCATTGGCGATGCAGGACTGATTTTTGAATATTTTGAGTCTGAGCAACCTCAGCTGAGACGCCCTTTATTTGAAAAGTATGTTTTTTTATTTTTCCCTAGAATATTTAAAGGTGCATTTATTTATATCTATATATGGTTGATGACAGATAATGTGTCTTTCCATATTTGCACAGACAGAAAATAAACTTGTAATATATAATTTCTAAAAAAGGGGATATGCACTTCCAGGAAGCAATCAATCTTAAGTTTGTTTCTATTTTTTGTATGATTAATTTATTGAATTTGTTTGAATGCATTCATAAGGCTTGCTTTCTTTCCCGTTGTTGGAAGGAGGGCAATTTATTGTCTCTTATTGGCTGGGCCTTGATATCGATCTTTATTTTTCACAGGATAAAGGAGCTGGTAAGAGGTGAAGGACCTTCAGACTTTAATGCCTATGGAGATCCAATTAATTTAGACTACACAAAACTAAATGATCTGCACCCTAGATCCTGGTTAGTATACACATGTTTCAGAATCTTTAAATGAAGTACATGTCTTACCCAATAAATCATGTCTCTCAGTATCAATTTTTCCTTCAGAAATTTTAGTACTAACTTTGAGGCAATCTGATTTTCAGGTATGCAGTGGCATGGTATCCTATTTATAGGATACCGGAGGGTAACTTCCGTGCAGCGTTTTTGACATACCATTCATTTGGTCATTTGGTTCGTAGAACTGCCACTGTTGATGCCCAAAGTTCCCAGAGTATAGTAGCTCCAGTTGTGGGGTTACAAAGTTACAATACTCAGGTAATAATATTGTTCCTGTTCTGTGAGTAGATTTTAATTTTTTTTTTTTTTGGAAACTGATACTGCTGCTTCTTCAATGCCCTTTCCTTACCCATAGCTCTTAGATGCACTTTTAGTGCTTCTACTATCTTTGTGGTATGTGTGATCTTCAGTCTCCACAATTAATGGGTGTATGGTAAATTTTGTATCTTAAAATGTGTTAGCACGTGTATATATATATATATTGTTAGAAAAACTAGGCCAAGAATTTCATCCAAAGAAAGAGAAGAAGAGAAAGAAAAAAGAAAACACAACTCATATCTTCTATTAGGCCAATGGCTTCTATTTTGGCCAAAGGCAATAGCAAAGCTGAAAATACAAGCATAAATACACAACAAGCTTGAACGGTAAAGTGGTTAGCTTTCACCTAACATGTCCAGCACATTACCTCTACATGTGGCTGCCATATTTATACTCTTACAAAGCCATACCTCACACCAAAATATCCCACATTTCTAGTGGTTCTATCACAACCAAACTAACCAACTCTAAACTAAACTACCACAACAATTTAGTTACTTTAACTATGAGTAACCTTGCACCATTTTAATTCCTAAAATACATTACAAAAATACATTTATCAAACAACAATATACTAACTAAAAATGCCACAGTCCAACATATATATGGTTAAACAAATTAGTATGTGTTCTTACGCATGGGCATGTTTCTGTACATGAAGATTAACAATGAGAAATCCATGCTCTAAACTAGTTTCAGAAGGAATTAGATTATGGTATTGATTTTGTCAGTAAGAATTGTGGATGTGAAGGACTTTTGGGGATGAAGAGATGGGTGATTGATTGAAATGATAAAAGGAAAAACGACCTTTGAGTGGTCAACAAACTCTCGATTAAGAAGATTATTGAAAACAGTACCTTCGGAACCAGTTATAAGTTAGCAACTTTCATTTGTATTTGTATTAGAGGACCTTTTTGGTAGTTTCTTTGATCAAGTGTTTTATTTTTTATTTTTTTACTCCTGTGCCTTGTCTAGTTTCATTGCTTCTCTTCATAATAATTATCTGGTCCTTGTATGTTAACTAATACGGTATGATATTTCCAAGGCTTAAAAATGATGTTGTTAAATTTGACAGGGTGAATGCTGGTTCCAGCCTCGTCAATCGGCAAGGAACCACACGACAGAAGCACCGGAGCTAAACCCAACTGGAGTTTTGAAGGAGCGGTTGCAGAAGCTTGAGGAGACGGCGTGTCTTATGTCAAGAGCTGTGGTCAACAAAGGAAATGTGGAATCTTCAACCAGGCATCCAGATTTCGAGTTCTTCCTCTCTAGGCATCGCTAGTGGCTTCTTTCCGGTTCTCGGTGGTTTAACAGCTTCAGGTTGCTTATATTCAGATAGGACTAACCTCCGTAGAGTGCAAAGCAAGGCAAGAGGAACTGCGCACTCTTGTTTTCCTCCTTTAATGTTTCATTCCTTCTCTCTTTAGTTTTCTTTTGCATGTATATAGACTTGCTTTTAAGTTTCCTGTTTTTCTTTCTTCTTAAAAAACATGTTTACTACCCCCCCCAAAAAAAAAAAAGAAAAAAAAAAAGGAAAAAAAGTGTATTTTTTGGAGTTTTGAATCAGTATGTTGTACTTAATGCCATTTGGGCATAATAGCTTAATGATGTAAATATGTTTCCTTCAGTATTTTTTGCATTCTGAAGTTTTTTTCTTGGTTGGTTTATTTTAAAGTTTTGGGTTTTGAACAGATATAGATTTGGTTATTTTCTTTGATTTTTCATATTGAACATAACGTACATAATTTGCCTCTTTGCTCTTTGCTCATAAAGTAAAGAACAGAAAAAGAAAAGCTTGTTAATGGAAAAATCTAATGTGTAACATCAGGCTTGTTTACAATACAGAACCACTCTCATATTTAGGGGAGTTTGAATTCTCCATGTCCACACTTAATTATCAGATAAAATAAAAAAGAGCTAGGTAACTGGTTTCCTTATAGCAACTTTCTATCTGTAAATGTACCAAAATAAGTTGATCAATTATTATCACACAAAATAATTTTAATTATCAGTAATATTAGAGTTTTCAAAATACTCTTCAAATTATGATGTGGTAATATTTAATTGGCTTGTTTACTTATTCATTTTTAAGCTATATGAATATGTCAACCAAAAATATCTTAATAAGTGTCTTTTAGTAAATAAATATTGGTCAATTTTTATTTTCATTCTATTTTCTAATTTAGTTTTTTGTTTTGATTTCATTTTATACATAAAAAAAAAAATTATTATGGAGAAATTGCATTATAATTAGTTTTTGTCAAGACAATTTGTTATGAATATTAAAATATTCTTCTATGTTGATGTGAATTTTCAAACCAGTTTGCGTAGGGATAATGATCAGAAAATACAATCAACCAAAGTATTCAACAAAAATAATTGAGTTTAATTGCCAACATTAGGTAATTGAAAAACCCCATCAAGGTCCAAGTAGCTTAGAGCTCAGGTAAACTTGACCATTTAATAAATGTGAAAGAACCTTATATTAATTTTATGTCCATTTTTCATAATTTACTTTCCCTTTCTGGATGTAGTACATAAAATTACATATTCGAGACGTTTTAGACAGCTCTATTCTGTGCCTAAGAAATTACATTGAACGATGATATTTTTCAAGTGATGGCATTAGAAATGATCAATGCAATACCATATTTGTAGTCAATTTTGTTTCCATTATTATTATTGTTATTTTTTTCAATTTCAATTATTCTAGATTAATAGGAATCTGGACGTCAATTATGCATGTCAGTAAGTAATAAATTCCGTGTTTACTGTTTTGGATGACAGAGAGAGAGCGCATGGTTTTGACTTTTTAATTCATATGTTTATATATATAAAAGAATTTTCAAAACCAGAAATTTTAGATGAAAAAAATCCAGAAAATATAATCCATATAGTTTTGAATTTTTTATTATCAACCAAAAAATTACTCATATATATAGATATAATTTTCTCTTATATATATATATATATAAGTTTTTCTCATAATAAATTTCATGGCATAAATTATCTAGAACAATTTGTATCCATAAATAGATATGTATAATAAAATATTCACATACCTATTAATTTATAGATATGCATTATTTCAGATAAATTTTGGACTTAAAGTCTCTGACAAAAGAATTATTAATATATATATAATTTTTCTTTCATTATGAATTTTCTGTCCAGAATTTATCTAGAACAATGCATATTCATAAATAGATAAGTGTGATAAAAATTTTATATGTAATATATGGTACGCATTGTCCCAGATAAATTTAAGATAGAAAATCTCTTATAAGAGAATTACTGTGTGTGTATATAATATACATATAAATAGTTAAACCAAGTAAGGATGATTAAGTCCAAAAATTCTAGATGGATTGATAATGAAGCTCAGTTGGTCTTGTTGAATTAAGCTTAATGGTAAAACGTAGATATGATAAAATGGTTAATATAGATAGATCCACCACTCGAAATTGTAAAACTACACCAACTTCTAACTCTCTAATTTTTATTTTTACTTTTGGAAAAAAAACAATTCAAGCATAATATTAAAAAAAAAAAAATTAGCTCAGCAAATTTTACTGCCGGCCGATAGGTTGGATTCTCTCTCTCTCTCTCTCTATATATATATATATATATAAAGAGGTATTATATTATAAAAGAAATTCTACCATGAAAACTTTCTATCACTATAACTATATTATGGGTGACAGTTTGATCGGTAAACTAAATTATTAGTAACAAATTAAACTAATAAAAATTATCACCGATGATAGATTTTTAATACCAACTCTGATGCAAAATTCTATTAAAATATTCTAATAGTAAAATTACTGCATATGATAATATACCATTATCTATTTGGTATCCATTTTGAGAGGGTCTTTTTATAGTACAATTACTACCTACTAAAACAACTAGATTAGCAAATGCAGTAACAGTATTCATAAATGAAGTAATATTATCCATAAATAAAGTAATATCATTTATAAACGGAGTAACGTATAAATACTTTATTAAAGACTTTGTTATTTCGTTTCCGGACAATACTATTTTATCACAAATTTTAGTAATGTTATTTCGTTTAAAGCTAATATTTTTTCATTCACAGATAATGTTATCTCATTTACGAACAATGTTACTTTATTAATAAATATTGATTGTTTCAGTATAACCATTTTAAATAATTATACCGTATAAATTCTCATTTTCAAACATCACCTTATATCTTTTTTTACAAATAGACATGATTTTTTTTTGTTATATATATATATATATTAATTTTTTATAGTGTACATATCTTAAAGTTTTTAATTTGTAAATGTATTATTAATTATCAATCTGCGCCATGACAAAATCATATATATATATATGCACAAATAGACATGTTGGCCTAACCCATAAATTATTATTAATTGATTAAATTGCCACTTTGATCATCATTACCAAAACTCTTTATGTTATTATCAATGTCATTTTCTATTTATAGTGTGGCCTATAATATTTTTCTAATATTTATCTCCATTCCTTCCAACTTCTAACTAATTAAGCATCTTTAGCGGAATGATCTAGTGACTATATCGCTATTTTTTTTCCATACAATAATTCTGAATTCAAACTTCGCAATCATCTCTCTAAATATATCATATAATAATTTATTCTAAAATATTTTATCATAGATTATTTCTGAACATTTTTTATTTTTATTTTTAAAAATGATTCACTGTCATATAGACATCACTGATAACAAAAAACAAAGACAAGTTTTTAGTTGAGTCCGCGAGCGATGGAAGTCAATTTTCCATCGAGTAAAGCATTAATATTGAAAATGAGACAACAAGATGATTAATTATTAATGTATATAAGACAATAAGATAATTAATTATTAATGTATATACGTCAATCATTCAATATGGGTCCTGCTGAAAAACCGAGCAGGAAAAGTATATCTATAAATATAGTATGCGAATAAATTGTCTGCTGGTTCGTAAACTTCCGTTTTGAATTTTTTTTTTCCCGCTTAATGTGGTCTTAATTTTTTTAAAAACGGTATATGTGTAATCTATACATCTATAAATATCGTTTGGAAGTTTTATAGATAGGTGTGGCAAAAAGCTATGTGATATGAAAATACAATAGAATACAATATAATANAATGCATGTTTTTTTTTTACTATGAAAAATATATAAAAAATATTTAATATAGTTTTAATTTATAGTATTTTAAATTTATAATAATCATGTAAAATTTTAATATGTGAATTTTTTAACATGTTCAGCTTATCATTGAACATTAATTAATTTAAATAAAAAAACATAACAAATATATTTAGATCTAATAAACACAAATAAAATATGATATGGATTCAGTATAGTACAATATGAATATAATTCGAAACAAAAATTTAACAGATTAAATTCGAATGAAAAAATTTAACATAACTACAATACAATACTATACGAATATAGTTTAATATATGAAATTTGATCATAGAGTATATAATATATATAGAAAAACATGAGCCACCTGCGCACCACCAGCAGTCCACCACACCATGTGTAAAAATGTTCAACCTCTGCATCAGTGGTTTTGTTTGGTAAAATTGGAATATATATTTTGGTGGTCAGAAAAAGTGGCTACGCATGCATTATATTTTCTCTGCAACCAAACACATATTTGATTATTATTAATATAAATTATTAGGAAATACATCGTATCTATTTATGAATGGTACAATCCGATAATGCTACTACCAAGGCTAGTTCTGCCCATTACTCGCCTGCCTTATCCAAACCCCAATAAGAAAAAGGATATCACTTGCACCACCATTCGACAACATGACCTCTCGTTCTCGTATTAAATCTACTTT
>QANX01001003.1:0-15526 GCA_003254975.1 Ochetophila trinervis | reverse complement strand
ATATATATATATGAAATCATAATTGATCTCTTATATATATATATATACTTTTTGCAAAATTTAAACAATATGGAACTTTGTTCACATTCTAACAAATGTTAACCATGGCCTTTCGATATGAATTGAAATGATGTTCAAATACGCAAATTAAGTGCTTTTCTAACGGTTTTTTAAGTTTGACAAAAGAGGACTTCTTGGCTTTGACTTTCTTGAACCCTACGAGAGACAAGAAAGGCGGGCTACTTGACCCATATATTAATTTTTCATCAATTTCACCCGATTATTAAAGAAAAAAAATCAATTTTGACAAACACCTCCAACATTTTTTCTTTTTTTAAATTATTTTTACTCTTCCCCCATAAGGTTGAGTCCTTATTAAATGTACAATTCCGAATGTAAGTTTAAAGACATTTGTCCAAAAATAAAATAAAATTAAAGACATGTAAGAAAGAATTGAATTTGTACGTAAAAGGAATTTCTGCACTCGCTTTAATGTACACAAATATCTATATGATGAACAAGGGCTTCAAAATGTAAAATTGTTTTGACAAATATATTATACAATTTCAGACCACGAATGTTTATCCCCAGTACACGTTTTGCTGACCTTTTCTGGAACCATGGTACATGGTAGACATAATAATAGCTTACCTTATAGCTAGATTCAAAACCAACTCGAATAGTATATGATTAATTGCTTTCTACGTGCTGTTCTTTTAGCTTTTTCAATCCTTGATTTACCCTCTTTTTCTTGTACTTGGCTTGTCCTTTATTACATGGTAAAATAGATATAATATTCCTTAAGTTACTGTGGGGAGGGGGGGAACGAAAATAATTTGAAAGAGGGTATTTTATCCTTCGTTTTCTTACTGCTAGCTAACCTTTCCCAATTACGTTGATATTTTATTAAGAGGAGCCTAACCTGCCTACCCCACATGGTTACCTTATAAATCTCTAATTTGTGTTTTTCTACATCCCAACCTAATTATTAGTATAATATTTCTTCAAAAGCCAAACTTTATTAGACCAACCCACTAATAGAAAAATGCCATATAGTAAAACACATGCAAACTTTGAGTCCAACTCTTTGAAGATCTATGACCTCCATAATAACTCGCCTCTATATATACTTGCTACCACCCAACATTCATTCCCACACAAACCTTTTCCTAATTAGCATATCTTCACTTTCATCATCCTCCAAGTCTCCCTCGTAAAAAATATTCAATTTTCCTTTCTTTTTACACCACCAAAACATGAAATCCCAAAAGATATTATTCCTTGTGCTGGCCATGCTCATGATGGCTTTGAGCGCCATTGCTCTCTCTGCAACACCAAGTGACAATGAACCATTCCTCAACAATGACCAGGCTGCGACTGATCATGATGAGGATTTTCCCGATACCGAAAACCAACGAGAGACGGAATTGACTCCTCTTAGGGGGATGAGCCGCTTGCTTGCATCTCGAGGAGAGATGACATGCAACAAATACCCGAAGGTGTGTCGCGCCAAGGACAGCCCGGGGCCGGATTGCTGCAAGAAGAAATGTGTGGATATGTCGAGTGATAGAGTAAACTGCGGCAAATGTGGGAGGAAATGTAAGTACGCAGAGATATGCTGCAAAGGCAAGTGTGTGAAGCCGATGAGTGATGAGAAAAACTGTGGAAGTTGCAATAACAAGTGCAGAAAAGGGAGCAAGTGCCTGTATGGGATGTGCAGCTATGCATAGAGGATCAAAAACCACCACCAAATTTAACGGGAAATTTATTTAATAAATAAGTTAGTTTAAAAAATAAAGGCGGACCATCAATCACTGTTTTTGATAGGCTTGGCATACTTACACACATTTAAATTTAATTCATTCTGTTGGTTTGTGTAATTACAATTATATGATATGTTTATTCGATTGGGATTTGTGTTTATGTAATATATAAGGTTGTAAGAATTCAATAATTTTCATGTATTTATTTTTTTATATTGTTCCCATAATATATTCTATGTATGTTACTTTTTGTGGTTTCATTATTTCCAATATCTATGATGAATAATAATATTATTAAAAAAACAAAAACAAAAATCTGAACGAAATTGCAATATAATAAAATTTAAAGGTATAAATTGCAACACTTTAAATTTCAAAATTCAAAGTCCAATAACAATAAATTAGAGGATGTATACTAAATTGAAGGAAAAATATCGCTTACACCCCTAACATTCGTCCATATTAAATAAAATACCCGACATTTCAAACAATTCACATATACCATTTGACGTTACTGTTTATTTTGTTAACTGACATTTTCTTTCCTAAATGGCAGTATAAAAAATCGCAAATGCCCTCACACACTAAAAAAATTAAAGAATTGCATTTGAATTTATTTTAAATATTTTTTGTCTATGTAAAGTGTCTCCAATCCACAATTATACACTATCGCATACACCCCCTAATTAATTATTTTTCATATGTCTTCATTTTTCTCTAGATAAAAGCAATAGTTGTTTATTTATGTATTTTGCCCAACCTTTGCTAATACAGATTTTTGTTTATTTACATGAAAACGCCTTCAACGTGCAAGTAGTAATGTCGATGGAGGAATTATAAAGTTCAAAAATGGAAGATACTGCTGTGGAAAAAAAGCCTTAAGATTTCAGAATCTGCAATGAATCTATCAAAGCTATATATATTGCGACTATGAAATTGCAAATACTACTAATTTTGGGCACTTGATAATGAAAAGTATAGCATACATGATGATGCAAACAACCAAGGTAAAAGAAGCTTTAAGCACGCAAATGAAATGGAGCTGAAAGAAAAAAATTAGTTCTATTGATGCAATGATCAACAATCTAGAGGCATCACAAAGTGTTTTAAGATTATGATAGTTTTAAGTTTGTTCCTTTTTGGTATATCCATATATGTATTCACATTGGTTGTTATAAAATTGATATAAGTTATATATAAATCCATGAATAAAACTTGCTATTAACTCATGGGATGCTATGGAATTGTCCAACACGCATGGATGGTAGACTATTAGTAAGACATCTAAATCCAATAAATAATGTTAAAGTTGTCACTAAGGCATGCAATATTTCTATAACCATGTATTTTATTGCCCATCCATACTTATATCCCTTATTTCTAAGCCAATATAAATACTTAATCAATCCACCTTTTCATGAAAGCATTAAGAACTACAATAAATTATTAACCTTAAACATGAATCAAACTCAAACATGCATTAAACACTAAATATTCATAATAGGGTTATATCATAATCCTCATAGAAAAAATTAGCTACACATCATCTCTAAATTATCCATCAAATAAATAAGAGATAACATAGTTTAAATAGCAAAGAAAATAAGAGTAAAGAAATCAAATCCAAAGTTGATGGGTGCTGATTTCAGTTCTTCAATCTTTTCCTCTTGGCTTCTCCAAACTATGATCCAAGTCACAAGGTTGACTCCTCCAATGGCTTGGCCAAATTTCCCTTGCACTAAGCTTTGTGTATCACAACTTTACTATGAAATAACCTTTAAAAACTGTGCATAAAACCTAAAACAAAGCTGCTGTTCTCATGAGAATGGAGAGAAAAGAGAAGGGATGTGCGGCTGGAGAGGGAGAGAGTGTTGCTGTGAGGGCTGGTGGTGAATGGTGTTTTTCTCTTCAGCAATGCATGGTATTAATAGAAAATGTTTAGGAAATGTTTAACCAAAAAACCCTTCTAAAACCTAGAGAATATAGGAGATAATATGTAAACTCAATCTCTAACTCCTATATTTCCTAGCATGGCAGGCCACCTCAAGGAGAGTAGGGTAATTTGTGTTTCATGTTCACACTAGGGATAAGGAAACATTCATTATCTCCTTAGGAATCAAATTTATATTCACCTTTAATTCTTTTTATTCTAGATATTATTCCAATTAATATAATTAGAATAATCTGACATTCCATATGACATATGATGTGGCAAATTTTCTACACATGGCTGGAGTGTGGTGACATGGTAGTCCAATCATTAATAACATCCTAGTAAGCCAAAATACTTTTCTTTTATATTTTCCATGACCGCCAGACAGATTCTAAGTACCTTTTGGATGACCAAATGAACTCAGAATTCATTGATTATGGTTTCAAACGTCAGGTCTATGTCTCATATTTCCAGGCATATCTTGTTTGAACAATTTAGACACCTGGAAGACACTCAAATTCTAATTTTCCCGAGATGGTGTAAATCTGCCGCAACTGTTGAAAATATAAATTTTGTAAATCAAACTGGCACTGATTTGCCAAACCATTTGAAATGAAACTTTGCAGCATTGAATACTAGTGAATCAGGAATCATTTTCAACTAGAATCGTACAAAACCTCAAAGTGTGGCTCCATATATGATTTTCTCAGTAAAAGTTGCTCAGAAATACAGTAATTCCAGCATTTGTCTTTCTTTGACTGAAAATAGAAAAATACAGTAATTAAGTATTTTCCATCAACAATTAATCATAAACTAGCTTAAATTCAATATAAAAAGTGGCATAACAACATTAACATTTTATGCCTATCAAATACCCTCCAAATTGAACTTTGTTAGTCCGTAGCAAAGAAAGAACTAAAAACATACTCCTATAAAACCAAATACCTTGACGAGGTTGCCTCAAAGATTACATAATCATATTAATTCAAAAGTAATTTCCAAGTGATCATGCATCTCAACACCTTATCTTCTATTCAACACAATCATTACTTTCAAGTGTGTATGTGAAGATCAAATGATACAGTCAATGTCATGCACTTGAATAAATCTACATTAAATAGAGTTTGAAAATAAATACATGAATTACCATTTGCTCAACATAATTAAATAGCTCTCCACTAATGTAGATCAATGCATTACTTTGAATGAATATGACTTTATAGGCTTGTAATGTAAAGGCTAAAGGGTAATGGTTTAGAAGAAAGAAAATAAAAAGGGAATAAAAAATTCAAAGAAAGAAAACTTATGAATAATATGCTTATAAATAATTTGTTTTCTACTTTCAAAGGTACTTTTCTTATTCCCTTCCTTCAAACTTCACAAAACATTGCTCTTTTTCACAACATCTTTTTTNCTTCACAAAACAACTTTCATTTCACAACATTTTTTTTTTCTTTTTTTTCTTCCTTTCAACCCCTAAATTGTTTTTTTTTATACTTTGCTTGAACTTCTTTTTCAACATCAAAGATACATAATAGCCATATTTTTACCAACATCAACCACCCCCAAATTATCTTCTACTTTCCTCCACCAAATACAAATTTATAAGCATATATCCAATTTCAACATAAGCTTTCTTTGAAAAATGTGTATAAGGTAGGAAAAATATATTTAGGCATAAGAGGTAAGTCAATGCGGTTTAAAATAATAAAAAGGCTCTAATCTGCAATCAATTATGCAACCTAAAAATGGCTCCAATAAGGTACTAATGGATAAATATTTCAAAGGTAGGCTAGAAAGGCTCAATCTCAAAACAAAGATGGCCTAAATCATATTCAAAGTAATGCATCTCTCTAGGATTTCGCCTCAAAAAATAATTATGCAAGTTCTAGAGTTCACAATAAATAATTACTCTAAATTAATGTAAATCTTCTCCAAAATACAATCAAAATCATGCAAATTTAATAAAGTGCTCAAAATGATTTTGAAAGTAATAGCATGTGAACTTAACTTTAGGTATTAGAGAATACACAAAAAAAATTCCACTACCTAGGAATCAATTAATTCAGAATCATATTCTTAACATAGACTCATCAAAATATGCTGAAAACACTAAAAACAAAAAATTCAGCAACAAAACAACTTTTTTTTTTAAATAATAAATTAAAAACTAAAGAAGAAAAACTTCAAACAAAGAGAACCCACCCCCAACTTTAAGATGAA
The DNA here is from genome assembly GCA_003254975.1 of Ochetophila trinervis. NCBI lineage: Eukaryota > Viridiplantae > Streptophyta > Magnoliopsida > Rosales > Rhamnaceae > Ochetophila > Ochetophila trinervis. Next base: position 9,607 of record QANX01001003.1, on the reverse strand, counting down.
AATAGTCCTCGATGTTCAAAACAAGGAAAAATAAACATAATAAAAAATAAGGGTAAAGAAAACTCACCCATTTGATGAAATGCAATGAAATTGCAAAATTAAGGCTTATGAAGCTCCTTTGACCGATCACTCCCTTATGCTTCTCCTTTGATTTTCTCTTCTTTGACACCTAAAAACACAAAACAAAAACAACTAAAAAGAAATTAAAATTAAAAATACCTTTAAACTTTGGGTTGCCTATCAAAAAGCGCTTGTTCCAAGTCTTTAGCTTGACTTTCTTGTGGAGCTCATCCAATATCAATTTGTTGGTTGCCTCTACCTCCAAAACAACTCTTAAAAAATGAAAATCCATGCGATCCTTTATTCTTTTTCTTGATTTTCTTTAACAAATTTGGCTCTAAAAACTTGTTCTCATAGCATCATTCAACTTTTGGATAAGGAGGGAGTTTGTAGATATTGTAGGTGACCTTTTTGCTACCAACCCTAAAGGTAATCTTACCTTCTTGTATATCTATTGAAGCATGAATAGTAGCTAAGAAATGTCTACCAAAACTTAAAGGTACATCACCATCCTCATCCATATCTAATACCACAAAATCTATGGGAAAGTAAAACTTATTGACTTTGACGATTACATTCTCTAGTACTCCCTTTGGCTTCTTGATAATACGGTCTGTCATTTGTAAAGAAATTGAGGTGGGCTTTACTTTTCCAACTCCAAGCTTCCTGAAACTAGAATAAAGCATTAAATTTATGGAAGCTCCTAAGTCACATAAAACATTATAAAATTTAATATGACCAATATGACAAGGAATAGAGAAACCCCCTGGATCTTTTAATTTTGGTGATAGCTTGTGTTGTAATATGGCACTGCACTTATCATTCAAAACTACCATCTTATGACCACCTAATTTTTTTTCTTTTTCATAATTTCTTTTAAAAATCTAGCATAATTTGGCATATTTTCTAAATCATCTACAAAAGAATTATTAACATGTAATTTCTTAAAGATATCTAGAAATTTGCCAAATTGAAAATCCAATTTCTTTTGCTTAAGCCTTTTTGGGAATGGTGCTAGTGGGAGTCGCTTGTATTCCCAATTATTTTCTCTTTTTTCCTCCATGGACAACATCTCATCTTTTGTTTCTTTTTCTCTTCCAAGGGCTCCTCTAGCATGAGGAGGTATATACTTAGAAACGTGAGGCTTCAGTACCTCAACTTGAATCTTGGAATATGAAGATACATATTCACAATTCAAATCTTGTATTTCAGTTTCCCATTTAGCTATGTCTCTTGGCTCTTCTTGGCGATCTATATCCTCTATCGAATGCCCTAGCTACACATCAAAATAATTAGTTATTTATTTACCATCTTGCAATTTAATAGACATTACCTCCTTAGAATTTTTTCCAGTATTGGATGGGAGAATTTCTTGTGCTCTTTGAAACATGCTTGCTAGTTGGCTTATTTGAGTTTCAAGTCCTTTAATGACACCAGTTTGATTGTTGAATTGGTCCTCCGTTTTGATCATGAAGCTTTCAGTTTGTGCCATGAAGCTTGAAAACTCTTTCTTTGTCTCGAGTTGAAATCTAGCAAGTTGAGTTACTAATCTCTCTAGATCACTTTGCTTCTCTTGCGGATTAGGGACTTAAGCTTGAGCTAGTTGCTTCACTTGGTTCTTTAAACCTTTAATTTCTGCTTAGTTTCTTACATGAAAGCACTAGAAATATCCTTCATTTTTATCATAGATTGCTTAAGTAAAAATATAGTAGTAGGAGAAGAATTATGAGATTGAGGATGAATTTGAGGGTGAGAAGTTTTTTGAAAATTTGACGACTGAAATTGTTGATGTTGTTGAGGAGGGATTTGATAGATCCCTTTTTGTTGTCCTCCTTGGGTGTTCGAATTGTCTCTCCATGAAAAATTTGGATTGTAAGTGTTGGAGAAGAGGTTGTTGTTGCTATTGCCTTGTTGGAAATTTCCTACAAAATTAACATCGTTAGTTTCATTAGAATTTCCTAAATGACAATGTATGCTTTCATGATTATCCCCACAATATTCACAACAATTAATATTAGAAATATTGGAAATATTATTATAATTGTTGGAACCCAAAGTTTCTAGTTGCTTTGTAAGCAATGCAACTTGACAACTCAATTTGTCTATCTTATTCTCTTCATGGACAGCCATGGTCTTCTTTAGGTTTTGGCTCCTTTCACTTGCCCATTGCAAGTTGTTGATTGCCATCTCCTCCAATAGCTCGTATGCATCCTTTTGGGATTTATTTAATAAAGCACCAACTGCAGCAGCATCCACATTATTTCTTGTTAATTCAACCCATTATAAAAAGTTTGGACTTGACTCCAAATGGGCATCCCATGGTGTGGACACTTCCTAAGTAGTTCTTTTAGCCTCTCCCAAGCTTCATATAAAGACTCTCCATCAAATTGGTGAAAAGTGCTAATTTCATTCCTAAGCTTGGCGGTTTTAATAGGTGAGAAAAATTTGTTTAGAAACTTAAAGGCTAAGTCATCCCAAGTGACAATACTCCCAGGGGGTAGAGATTGTAACCAACATTTGGCTCTATCCCTTAAGGTAAAAGGAAATAACCTAAATTTGATAGCGCCCTCAATAATACTATTATACTTCACTAACTCACATACATCACAGAAATTCGATATATGTTAGTTAGGATCCTCACTTGGTAACCCTTCAAATTGGTAATTGTTAAGCATAGACATGGTAATAAATTTGACCTCAAAGCTAGGTGTATCAATAAGTGGTCTCCTAATACATGACATATCCTCAACCATTCTAGATGCAGCATAATCCCTGATAGACTTATAACCTTGGTTATTAGGAACTCCATGAACTACTGGGTTACTTTGGTTTTCCATGTTATTATTGGTATTTCTAAATAAATTCTCTCTAACTTTTTCTCTCATTAATCTCCTTAGATATCTCTCAGAAAAATCAGGTTCGTAATTAAAACTCATAAAAAAAAGTAAATAAACAAACTAAAAAATAAAACAGTAACTAAAAACAGAAAAACAGCAACTAAAATTAAATAGAAAAACTGAAATAAAACAATCTAATTAACTCACACAACTTAAAGCTAGATGCAAATTAAATTAAACTCAAAGTAAACACATAAATAAAGCAAAAGCAAAAACTAAACAGCAACTAAAATAAATCAAAACAGTAAGCAAAAAATAAATGCAGTAATTTTTTTTTCAAAATCCGGTTTTCAGATTTTTTTTATAGAAAAATAAAACTAAAGTTTAAACAAACAGTAAACTAAACAAAAATCAAAGTAGTAAATTAAAAACCTAAAACTGAAGCAAAACAGCAAAATATTTTTTATTTTTTTATTTTTATAAAACTGAAAACACTAAACACAAAAATTAAAAACTTATCGACTTCAATTTCCTCCGTCTTCAAACTCAAATTGGATTGCTTTGGATCCAAGAAAGCTCTCCAATTGTTGTTCTTTGATGGCTAAAACTGAAACCTACACAAAAAAAAAACAAAAATAGAAATTAAATTAAAACAGTAATTTAATCAACAATAAATTCAAAATCAAAACTAGAAAATAATTATTCTACGGCAACAACGCCAATAGCTTGTTACGGTATATTTTGGATTAACTCATAAGTAGGGCTGTACAAAAACCCGCAAACCCGACCCAACCCGACCGACCCAACCTGAACCAACCCAACCCACTGAAAAAACCGAATATTTGGGTTGGGTTGGGTTTTTTATTATCCAACCCGCTTATGTCGGGTCGGGTTGCGGGTTGGATAATAAAAAATCTGGGTAACCCGACCAGACCCACATCCATATTAAAAAAAAAAAAAAAACGGGATATGCCCTAACACTAACACGCCTCTGCTCTGCCTCTTTCCCCGAGATGCGCCGCCCCTTTCCCCGAGCAGCTGAACTCGTTGCGCCCCCCTCCATTCAATCGACGGCTTGTCCTTAACTTAAGCGCCCCCCTCTGTCGCCCCTCCTCTGCTTTCCATTAGTCAGGCAAGCTCCGGTCCCCGCCCCCCTCTGCCGCGCCTCTCTCCCAACTTCCCGAGACTGCCATTTGGCCCATTTCCTTCCNATCGATATATTAGTTTTACCAATTGATTTTAATAGTTAAAAGCTAAATAAAGGTTAAAAATAAGTATTTTATAGTTGCATATTATTGTAAAAATATAATTTTAACTTTTAACTAATAAAATTAATTGGTACAAACTGATAAATGGAAAGTTAATGATAATTTTTCAAAAATATGAATTGAAATGTTATTATAGCAAAACTAAAAGATGTAAATGAAAATTTTAAATAATTATATAATGGAGAGATTTTTATATATCACCATTAAAATCATTGCTGATATGATTATTACTAATTGGCAATATATAATTTTAAGACTTTATTTTTAACAGCATTGATAATTGTTTCCGGTAATGACATATAATATCTTTTCTATAATTGAACATATGATATACTTTTTTTTTTTTAGAACATATGGTATACCTTATAAAATTTAAAAATTTGGAAAGAAAATACAAAAATATATAGAAATTTAAATACATAGTTCTGATCAGGATTAAGAGATTTCGGTACATAGTTATGACTAGGATTATTAATTTTTTTTATATATTTTTGTATTATCTTTACAAATTTTGAATATAAAAACTATGCACAGTTTTTTAATAAAAAAAATAAAAAAATTCATAGTTCTATTTCATTAAGAATATTTAGTTATTAAGCATTTTTGTTCTAATCAATTACAATAATTTGAATTTACAGTAATAAATTGCAATTTTTAATGGAATATGTAGATGTCAATATTTTAATTTAGAGATATTATCACTGAAGATTTCTAAATTATAGAGTATTTTTCACTTTGTTCTAGAATTTTTTTTTGTCTTATTTTGATCTTCAAACTCATATTCTCGTATCATCGTAAGTTATTTTTTAAGTTTCCGTCCATTTGAACTATTAAAAAGCTCGTGCAATGCACGTGATGTCCATTTTAAGGGTAAAATTATAATTTTAAAAGTTTTTATCACTATAGGTTCCTAAACTCTATCGCGATTTACACTTTTATTCTATTTTTTTTTTCACACTTTGATTTTTAAACAAATATTTCACTCAGATAAGCTTACACATGAGCTCATGCTAACACCTCTCTCAATCTCACTCTCTCTTCTCCATGCAAGGTTATTTTTTTCATTTATTTCTCTATCTTCATTTGCAGATACAAGAAAAAAAAATTGATCAAAAAGTGTTTTGATTTTGAAAAAAAATCTGTGAAATATTTAATGTGTTGGAAATTAAATTTGAATAACTAAATGGTAGAGAAAATGATGAGGAATGAAAAATATAATAAAAGTAAAAATCCATCAATGGTTATATATTAAGCTTGGATATTAATTTTCAAGTAACATGTCGCCAAATCGATGCATGGGTGACATCATAAATTAATGTTAATAAGATTAAACAAATAGTACAAAAATCACCAGAAAATGTGGTCAGAGGTCAGGTATGGATATGAGTTGCGTGACCCGTTTATTCTAAAACAAGACGACCCATGAATCTATTCCAAATTTGATAATGATTGAAACGATGTCGTTTTAATTTTTAATAACTTTTAAAACTAAATGTCAGAAACTAAAACAATGTTGTTTTATACAATCAACCATCCAGATTCACTGCCATTTAGTTATTCAAACTTAATTTCCAACTCATTAAATATTTCAATTTTTTTTTTTTAAATCAAAAACTTTTTGATCAATTTTTTTTTTCTTGTATCTACAAATAAAGATAAAGAAAGAAATGAAAAGAATACCCATGCATGGATGAAAGTGAGTGAGATTAAGATAGGTGTGAGTGTGAGCTCATGTGTAAGATTATCTGAGTGAAATATTTGTTTGAAAATCAAAGTGTGAAAAAAAAGTTTTGAGATGAAAGTGTAAATTGAGATATAGTTTGGGAACCTATTGGGATAAAAACTTTTAAAATTACAATTTTACCTTTAAAATGGACCTCACATACATCGCATGTGCCTTTTAATAGTTCAAATGGACGGAAGCTTCAAAAAGAACTTACGGTGATATAAAAATATGAGTTTAAGATTCAATTTACGAAAATAAATTTTATGACAAAAATGTAAAACACACTATAGTTTAGAGACTTTCAGTGATAATATCAATTTAATTTATATTGATCTCTACATGGATAACAAAAAAAAAATTACACTTTTATGGAAAATTATTAGGAATATTATACTACCATTTAAAAAAATAATAATAACAACACTGCAAAATTTTAAAAAAAAACTGCTTGACATGAATCTAGTTCTATGTCACATTGCATTGACATGCTACATCAAAATTTGACATTATCATTTTATCACTTAAATTAGAGAACTCTTTTGAAACATTAATATGAATCTAGTTCTAACGACTTATTTATAATTGTTATTTCATATATTTTTTTATCACTTTTATTTATTTCTTATTTGTCACTTTAATTTAATTATTTAAAAGTATGTAATGCATCAAACGATAATAAAATAAAGCTTGTGGAACCTATAAATTTTTTATTGCTTAATTGCTTATGAATAGTCCGTTGCACCAAATCATATATACAATATATAATTTTTTTTTCTAAAAAAAATATCAAATTATGAATTGTAATAAGTGTGATTTGATTATCAATTTATATTTATAATTTCAATGAAATATTCACCAAAAAAAAATTCAATGACATATTTAGATTCTTGCAAAAAAAGAGAAGATATATTTAGATTTTTGAAAAAAAAAAGGCCTTGCCACATTATTTTTTGGTAAACCTAACATTATAAGACTAAAAAAATGGCACTGGATGGATGGGAAATGCTAAGAAACCCGAATTCGGGTTCCTTAGCGAGGCCGAAATAATGCGTGGAAAACGGAAGTAAACGGAGAACTCGGGCTTGGTCAAAATCCTGGAAAACGCAGCTTGGTCAAAATCCTGGAAAACGCACCGTTTCATTTTCAAGACAACCTGATAGCAAAATAAAATAACACCCCAAAATGTAATGCATCTCACTCAAAATATCCCAAAATTGTTAGGGCTCGGGCTTGGGAGGAGAAGCTCAAATTCGGGTTTGCCAGCCACCAGTTGGAAGGAAGGAGCAACCGGCGGAGGAAGGGAAGGAGCAACCGGCGACGGAAGGAAGGAGGCATGTTGACTTTCAATCTCACCCAAATGTAACGCATCTCACTCAAAATTTCCCAAAATTGTTAGGGCTCGGGCTTGGGATGAGAAGCTCAAATTCGGGTTTGCCAGCCACCAGTCGGAAGGAAGGAGCAACCGGCGACGGAAGGGAAGGAGCAACTGGCGACAGAAGGAAGAAGCAATCGGCGGCTGCACTTTTTTGAAGCAATCGGCGACGAATACGGGAGCACGGGCTTAGCGAGCTAGTCGGCGGCGTTACTCCTCGGCTTCGTCTGCACCGGCGGCGGCGATTCTCCTCTGCATCAGTCGGCGGCAGAAATCTAACGAGGTGATCTTTCGAAGATGTCATTACATTTTTTAATTTCTTTAATTAGGAGTAAATTTAAATTGTTAAAAATTTGATATAGACAAATTACATACTATTAGGACAAATTCACCGAAACATATAAAGTAGGATGAAAATGGAAAAGATTCATTTCTGATATATGCTTTTGCTATGCCCTGAGTAATATAGATTCTTAATCTTTTGTTTACTTTATCAACATTCTCATGTGCGGGTTCGTACTTTATCAACATTCTCATGTGCGGGTTCGTACTTCAAGTTGGACTCATGCTGCTGTAAGTTCAAGCCCTGGCACTTTTGAACAATCATTGCAGTAGCCAGTTCTTTCTAGGTACTTGTTTCCAAAGTATGGTACAATTTGGTGGTGCATTAGATTAGACAAAAACTGATATATATATATATATATATATATATTTGCATGATTTGGAGAAACATTGGTGCCATTTCAATATTGCAATGTGATGGAAATTTTCATGATGGATCTAAGGCATGTTAATAGTAATTTTGCATTTTACTATTGGAGGTCTACGGCAGGGAAAACTTTTTTTGATAAAAGCTTTCATGGTTATAGGTATGCTCAACTTTTTTACACTTTCACTGGATTGGTGTAGTTTTTGACATTTTACTTCACCAATTTTTTGTCACTGTCACATATAAAATTTGTTGCAGTCTCACTGTCTCATATAATTTTATATAACATATGTTTTTTGGACATAAACTGTGAAATTGTATTGTGTTGGAAATTTTCATGATGGATCTGAGGCATGTTAATAGTAATTTAGCATTTTACTTTATCAAGATAGGTTATAAGTCCTTTTTATTCTTTAGCTGAAATTTGTTGGTGTCATGAAAACTTTGACTGAAAATTGTGCATCTAGAATATTGGAATAATGAAATTTGTAGCTAACCATTATTAAGAGTAAGTCCAATAATGAAGTTTTTTGTTTTTAGGTTCAATGTCATCATCAAGCACAAATAAAATTTATGTTCAGCATAAATGTATATGTAGTGGTTATATGAAGCCGAAGATATCTCGTTCAAAAAAAATCCAAACAGAAAATATTGGAAATGGACCTCACATACATCGCATGTGCCTTTTAATAGTTCAAATAGACGGAAACTTCAAAAAGGACTTACACTGATATGAAAATATGAGTTTGAGAATCAAAGTGGGACAAAAACAAAATTTATGACAAAAATGTAAAACACACTATAGTTTAGAGACTTTCAGTGATAATATCAATTTAATTTATATTGATCTCTACATGGATAACAAAAAAAAAATTACAATTTTATGGAAAATTATTAGGAATATTATACTACCATTTAAAAAAATAATAATAACAACACTGCAAAATTTTAAAAAAAAACTGCTTGACATGAATCTAGTTCTATGTCACATTGCATTGACATGCTACATCAAAATTTGACATTATCATTTTATCACTTAAATTAGAGAACTCTTTTGAAACATTAATATGAATCTAGTTCTAACGAATTATTTATAATTGTTATTTCATATATTTTTTATCACTTTTATTTATTTTTTATTTGTCACTTTAATTTAATTATTTAAAAGTATATAATGCATCAAACGATAATAAAATAAAGCTTGTGGAACCTATAAATTTTTTATTGCATAATTGCTTATGAATAGTCCGTTGCACCAAATCATATATACAATATATAATTTTTTTTCTAAAAAAAAATATCAAATTATGAATTGTAATAAGTGTGATTTGATTATCAATTTATATTTATAATTTCAATGAAATATTCACCCAAAAAAAAATTTCAATGACATATTTAGATTCTTGCAAAAAAAGAGAAGATATATTTAAATTTTTGAAAAAAAAAAAAAGGCCTTGCCACATTATTTTTTGGTAAACCTAACATTATAAGACTAAAAAAATGGCACTGGATGGATAATACTTTTTTACAGAAATCAAATTCATAAATCATTTGTACAGGTCAAATTTTTTTAATTTTTTAATCTCTAAAATTTTATGTTCTCTTTTGATTTTTCCCCTTTTGATGTTGCACATG
>QANX01001001.1:0-40573 GCA_003254975.1 Ochetophila trinervis | reverse complement strand
ATTTCATTTCTTTCTCTTCAAATTTTCGGTTAAATTACAAATTAATAATTAATATTTTTCACTTTATAAGCAGATTAGACTAAAGTAGGGGTCAATAATTAATTAGTATTGGAGGATTATTAGAGCATGAAAATAAATAGCTAAAAATCAAATTCTTATTCCATAATTGTAATATGTCCAAGCAGAAAAACCATATATATTTTATTTATTGAGCTTTTTAGCAACAAAATGACTTGGAATTTTGACTTATATGCTTTCTGTCTTTTGATATATACTTGTATATATTGGATAATGATAGATGCATCGTAAAAGATATATATACCAATTAAGATGATGACCAACACTAAAAAGATGCCTATATTTATATAAATTTATTCGGTTTTAGTAGTCATTTCTCAAAATCATTCAAAGTGATAGAATTGCAATTGGAGGACTTCTCAACAGCCTTGTCTAAGAAATATGTACCCCAGCAGTTGATCATAGGTCATCTATCATGCTCCTAGATCTACTAGTTTTTAGAGGGGGAATAATAATTTCAATAATGTTGTCCAATTATATATTCTAGTGGATATGCAGCTAGATTTTTTTTTTTTGGTGAATAATGCAGCTAGATTCTTAGCTATATTTTATAGTTTCTTCATGAGAATCTTCACGATACTCAGATTTCCATATGTTTTTTATTATTTTTTATATTAATAATTGTTCAAGATTAGTTTTTTTTTTTATTGTGTCTATTTTTTTTTCGAATTTGTAATTTTAAAGATAGAACTCATTTATGTTCCAGATTAGTTAATAGTTAATTAATACTAATTATATATAGTTTAAAGAGCAATACTATACCATGTAGTTCAAGCATTCAATGCATACATGAATTATTGAAAATTAATCTAAATTAATTAGCTAATGATCGACAAAATTAAGTTGTACTTCATTAGATGGAGAAGAGAAAGTTGGTTGAACTAATTAAAGTGTCGTTTGATAACTCATTCATTTATGATTTTTAGTTTTTATTTTTAAATTTTTTAAAAACCAAAAATGAAAATGCGTTTGATAACCATTTTCATTTATTTTTTTTAAAAAACAAAAATGCATTTAATAACTATTTTTCATTTTTTTAAATCTAAAAACTATTTTCACTTTTCTTTAAAAAAAAAGAAGTTAAAAAGTCATTTTCATTTTTAGTTTTCATTTTTTTTTGTCATTGATAATTCTAATATACAAGACATCTCGAACAAGACTTAAATTTGAGACTACCCATACTGACACCTTTCATATGTGGTCGAGATAAGGAATTGCTCGAACAAGGTTGGAACCCAAGATCATCCAATTCGGGCCGAAACCCGGGACCACTCGGTAGGGGTTGGAACCCAGGACCTAGGACCACAATGTCCGGGCCAGAACCAAGGACAGCCTAGTCCGGGCCGAAACCCGGGACAACTCGGTCGAAGCTGGAACTCGAGACTGCCCAGTCAGAGCCAGAACTCTGGACTTCCCGGTTGGGGCCAGAACCCAAGATCGCCCAGTTAGGGCCGAAACCCGAAACTCCCCGGTCGAGGCTGGAACCCGGAACCCATGACCGCAGGGTTCGGGCCAGAACCTGGGACAATCTGGTTGGAGTCGAAACTCAGGATTGCTCGGTTGGAGCCAGAAATCGGGACCTCCCGGTCGGGGCTGGAACCTGGGACCGCCCGGTCCCAGCCAGAACTCGAGACTGCTTGATCCAAGCTGAAACCCGGGATAGCCCAGTTCGTGCCAGAACCCAGGACCGCCCTGTCCGGGCCAGAACCTGAGATCGCCCTGTCTGGGCTGAAACCTGAGACCATCCGGTCCAGGCTGGAACCCAAGATTGCCCAGCCCAAGACAGAACCCGGGATAGCCCGGTCAAGGGCAGTATCCGGGACCACCGGGATTGTCTGGTTCAGACTGGAACCCTTAATCAAGAGAGCCTAGTCCAGGCCAAAATCTGGGACACTACGGTCGAGACCAAAATCTGGAATCGACAATAATTGAATATGGATTTGTTTAAATTTATTTGTAAAGTTTTAAAAAAAATAAAAAAATAAAATTTTTTTTGCATTAAAAAAATGAAAAAACGGACATTGTTTTTCATTTTTTTCCTTTTAACAAAAACATAAATAAAAAACTATAAACCATAAATCATAAACCATAAATAAAAATTAAAAACAAAAATAAAAAATAAAAACTGAATGCGTCAACAAACGGATCCTAAACAATTAGATGTCTTCTGGTAACAGTATAGTGGCAAAATCATAACTTCCTCTTACAAAGGTTCAAATTTTTTTCCTACCCTTCCATATTAAAAAAAAAAAAAAAAAACACTAATTATTAATTTGGTGCATGTTATATATAGAGAGCAATGGTTTTAATTATTACAGTTATCAAACGTACGCCCCAGTAAATTACAGTACTGAAAATAAAATTTCTTTATCTATTTTGGTGGCTTAAATGCTACATGCAGATGGAAGGTTGTTAATGGCTATTTTAACCATATTGAAACACATGAATTAATGGCGATTTTTTTTTCTCTCTCTATTAATACAAATGCTTATATATCATGCTAAACCCCTTAATTTATTCCATGTTGACATCTCAACTAAATATGTATTTATTTGATAAATAATATTAAAGAACTGAATGTCCAAAACTCTATCATATATATTATAATAGAGGTGTTAAGCCCCAAAAAAGCAAAGCAATTATTGCCAAGAGCATTAAAAAAAGGTATAATGTGAAAACGTATAGTAGTTTCCTTATTAGTTCTCTATCAATGACTAGCTTAGCTATATCCAAAGAGCCATCAAATTGTTGGTAATTTCACGTTCAGGTCTCAAGTTAAAGTGTAGGGTATAATGATCATATGTAAAGAAAACAGAAGCAATTGGGTTTAGCATCTCAAGAACCTTTTTGTCGTCTGCTTAATGCAAAAATGAGATTCCCGCATAATTAAACACTGCCGTCGTGTCTCAATTCTTTTCTTCTTTTAATTTTTACAGATTAATCATGCCTTTCACTTTTCTTTGCTTTTAAAACCACGTCCAATCATAATCCGAAATGTGTAAATCATTTTAAATGAGAGTAACATAAAATGGTATTATTATTATTATTATTATTATTATTATTATTATTATTATTATTATTATTATTATTATTATTATTATTATTATTATNGATTTTGTGATTGTAAAATAAAAAAATATTATATGTAATGCGTGTTATCGGTTTCACTTTTTATTTTTATGTATGATATAAATTTAATAATTTATAATTATGTGCAATGTTATTCAATAATAAAACATATAAATATTGTTACATATTCAAGGATGTGTAGTTTGCCATGCTAGCTATATCTATAACGGTTGCATGTTTTGTTTAATAACTGGTTAAATTGAATAATTCCAAAAGGGAAAAAGAAGAAGGAAAAATGGACAAATATTGAGTAGTGGAACCCATGCTTTTGCTTGTACTCTTTCTAAAGGCTCTTTAAGCTTTGTCTCACTTGAAAACAAACGAAATAAAACTGGTTAAGTCTTAAATATATGTGTACATACAGTCAGTTTATTATTAAATATATCTGATATTTGTTATGTTATGTTCAAATATATAATTTAAAAGTTAAAATTAAATCATAAATAAATAGATAAGTAATTTAGATTTCTAAACATTTTTGGTAGCGTATTTATTTACTTATTTTTTATTTATCATTTAATTTTAGCTTTTGAATTTTATATATGAACATAATAAATATCAAGTATACCTAATAATAGCATGATTATGTATACATATATATAAATACAATAATATATTCTCTCATTCAAAATTTATGGTATGGAATTGTGTAAAATTTGTCAGTACTAGCTACTATTAATTACAACCGCATCATTAATAATAATTTTTATATGAATCTCATCTCAATAAAAAAAAAAAACTTATATAAATATACACATATTATATGTATATATATTTCCTTTGGCCCACCTTAATATGGACAAAACTAATGAAACATCTATTCCTGTTTCCAAAGTAGATAGAATTATTAGCTTCTAATCATGACATTTTGATTTTAAGCTACGAGCAATATCCAAAGTCTCTACAGCCTCCCTTTTGTATAGGAACTGTATCTATATTTCTTCAGATATAGCCTTATGTTCTTCAGAAATAACCTAACTTATATATATATATATATATATAGTCATCGCGGGACTAATTGATCAATATTATTGCAAACCATCATTATATTGTGTGGGTGAATTTTACCATTTCTTGCGTAATAGCAAAGAACATGAGAGAGAAAAGAGTTAATGAAGCGTTGAAAAGAAAATTAATATTCTCCCAAAGTTCGCAAAAAAAAAAATAATAATAATAATCATTGGAGAGTTGAAAGTAAAAAATAATTCTCTGTTTATATATATATACACATGCTTTGTATCTTTGACTTATGTACTAAGCAGAAAGAGTTTGTCTGTGATGATTTCTTGTCCAGTGCATTAGCAATGTAGCATCAAACTTTTTAGCCACAACTAAGGCATAAGCTGTCCACTTTCTTACCAACAAAATTAATTAATCAATATCCTTGCATATGTACCTATTTGGTAAACGTGTCTCATAAGGTACCAAATAGTAAACGTGTTTCATGTGGTACCAAATTTAATCCAGAAACAACTTAATCACTTTTTTTTTTTCATAATCTCGAAAGTACTTAATCACCTTGCTTCTCGTTTATAAAGAATGGAACATACTTTGTCATCTTTTTAAACGTCAAATCACTTGTCAACTAATTCATCTATATAACTACCCTCAACGAATTAAAAGGCTAGATGACTTTATGCATGCTTAAGTTCAATTTCAATTTTCAATTTTCTATATATTATATGTTCTAAAATTTCTCTCCTTTTTTACCTTTCATTTCAAACAAAATATGATAGTATTAATTTGTAGGTTTTGTCTAAAAGTAAAACCATTTAGATTACATCTCCATGTCTAAAGTTCAAATTTTAATCTAGATGAAATTCCCGTTTTCCTCCCCTCCCTCAGTTGTATAGAGTTTAACAATATCAGAAATGATAATCAACAATATATATTTGATATTACATTTTCTGGCTTCTATAATTTTTCATTTGACCAGAAAAATGATATGATAGATACATCCAAATAGATGATTATCAGAGTGATAATCATATGATCAAAAGTGAAAAACAGTCCCAATCTTTTTAGATGCAAATTATTTCAAAGGATCAAAAAGCAAATATGGAAGCAAAAGAAAAGAAAATAATCAAAAGTATAATGATGGGATAGTATTGATTAAATATTAGAAGCGACAAAGCCAAGTGATTTTACTGCCTCTACTTGCATACGTTTATGATCATTAAGCTATCTAAAAGAATAAGAAAACAATTATCAGATTAATTGCATCATTATCATTTGTGGCTGTCCTTCGTGCTTTGTGTTGTGTAGTTTACCTTTTATGCAATGGATCACTAAACTTTTATTCTGAAAAGAAGTAAATTTTCACTAATTTGGACTATTTTCTTTTATGATGTTTCTTTATATATCAAGAAAATTAATGACCCCCACTAATTCAAAAAGATTTGGTGACTGATATTGCTTTCTTAATTGACTTGGAGCTGTCCAATTCGCTCCTAGATATGTCTGCTTTTTTACCTTAAAGGCTATTGAAATGTAACCAAACAAGAGTTAGCTTCTATTGGCGAAACTATCCAACCCAAATAGATCACAAACTAAACCTGCTAAATTTTAACACGATTTATTAATATGATATGAATCTGTGTATATTTTTATATGAATTTGCTTATTTTAATATAAAAGTTTAACGAGTCAAATAAAAGTGAATTTTTTTAAAAATGAACATAATACAAGTTCATATATATTTTTGAGCATTTTAGCTTGCATATTTCAACATAAAACTTAACAAATTGAATTTAAATGAAAAAAATAGACAAAAATACGACATAACACAACATATTGTCAAATCTATCACAAACTAGCAACGGAAAACATAAAAGATAGCTGAACACAGAGGTTGAGAAATTAAATCCCATAATCAAGATAACAAAACAATTCCTCACACACACACACACACATATATATATACATATTCTGATATTATTAAGAGTTAAAAGATTCATTTCAAATAAACTAGACTATTTCTCATATAGACCAATTCCAAATAATTTAAAATTTACTTTTTTAGTGGATGATTAACATCTCAAAGTCAGACGCTGATGAACACATTGAACTATCCATATGGCTAAGAGCTCTCACAGCTCAAGTACAGAGACAGTAAGCTGTCGATATAAAGCGAATCAAAAAATGAGATAATTAAAGATACTTATCAAAAATACTAATCTAATCCATAATGATGTACTGAAAAATGCAATATTTTTGTTACCCATCTAACCATTAAAAGAAGTAAATACAACGGATACACTAATCAATAAAATTGATGAAGTAGCAATTAATGCAAAAGCAGCCAATTGGAAAGCAGGAGCATGAAACCCTTTTTTGTTTATTTCTTAATGAAGCCGCCCTTTAAAATCAAAGACCAAGGTCTTAATTATTAATATAACTTCTATTGGTGTTGTCCAAAATAAATCTCTACCAACACCTATAAGCCAAAACCCAATATCCAAATCAGGATCCAGAAGATAGAATTTAAAAATAAATGATAAATAAAACAAACAATTTCTAAAAATGAATAAAAAATTGGGATAGCATTTAAAATTGTAACACATAAAGCATAATATTTTAGAGCAAAAAGAGAAAGAAAAAAAGAACATGGGGCACGTGGCCACCCATTTTTTTGTTCTTTCTTTTCGATATGATAAAGCAGCGGGGAGAAGCCGCGCCGTTGGCGGAGGAACCGTGCACTTAAGATGTCAGGATCCGTTTGGTGTCAAACCCAAAAGATCGGAAATGACTAATACAGTACTGTCCTGTCCTATATTTGGTTTTAAAAACTTACAAATTTGGTGCACAATCATTGTGTTCAGTCCAATCTCTAGTACGGTATTCACCGTCTTATTTGAGCTGGGAGTGGAATGGGTTTTTACCCCGCGATTAATCTTACCGTTTTTTATTTTTGTCCTTTTTTTCAATTACTAATTTTTTTTTTATTTGCCAGATAAAATCATTCTAAAAATTCGGAAAATATTTTCTTTTTCTTGTATACTGATGCATACCATTTTTAAAAATATAACTATTTTTTTAAGTTAAAAATGTATTAATTTTATTGTTAAAGTTCTTCTTAATTATTTTTAACGCAATTACTATGATAAATAATAATCAACTCAATTTAATAAATAATGAATGATATATAAGTATTTAAAAAATATTGCATGAGTAATAATAATAAATTAATATTATTTATTTGAATAATGTAGTTATTTAAAAAAAAAAACATATCATAATAAGAAAAGTTCCAATTTATTTTTCTTAGTCATAATTAATTTTAAAAAAATTATAATACACTTCATTTCTATATTAAATATTATATAATATTAATACGGTACAACAAAAGTCATGTTTGGCATCCTGTATTACAGTGTATTCTATTGTACTATGTTTATTTAATTATGTGTTTGGTAATCTTTTTGAATTGAATAATCTCATATCCCTCCCCATTGGCCGGGATGTACTAGTAATACACTCTAAACTGTGATGTTAACTAATTTGGTAGGATTTGAACAAATATATATATATATATATATATGATATTATTATGCGTTTGTTTTTATAAGTATTAATTTTATAATTTTATTTGTATTGATATCTATTCATATTTAACAATAAATAAAATATTCTTAATTTTTCTATTTAATTAAAATTGATATATTTTTAAATAATGATATATACTTGATTGTTTTGATTAAAAAGCTAAATAAAAATAGTCAATTACAATACAGTATTGTATTAATAAAATACTATTATTTAAATTTTACTATAACTCTACATTATATACATAAGAGCATCTCCAATGAGTGTGCATCGATTATGATCCGATCTATTTTGGAAATAACCAATCCGATAAATTAGTGATCGTTTTTTTTTTTTTTTTTTCAATCCGATCCGATTCGATCTATATATTAAATCCAATCCAATTAGTAATTGGATTGGATCTGTTTGGTTAATCGGTTTCGCTTCAACTTTTATTTTATTTTTTTAGACTTTTTAAAATTTAATTTTTAAGTTTTTTTTTTTTACTTTGAATATTTGACATTTGAGCTTTTTTTTTGTACTAAAAATTTGTTGTGCTTAAATTTGTTTAAAAAATTATATTTTTTTTCAAAACCTAACACATAAAGTGCCCACTAAGTAATCCATAAAAAATATATATATTTTTTCAAAACCTAACACATAAATGATTAAAAAAATAACATGACAAACAAACATATTAAACTAAAACAATATTACTACATTAATACAATAATCGAGTAATTTAACTCTAAATTTAAACTAATATAACAAAGTATACATACCAATAATATTAAACTAATTGTCATATGTTTTGTAAAAAAAAAAATGGTCGGTTCAGATTGGATCAGTTTTGGTCAGTTTTTAACATTCCGAATCGAACCGATCTTTAATTTTTAATTTTTCAAAACTATCAAATCCAATTACACTAAAATAACTGATCCAAACAGACTGGATTTGATTTGATTAGTTGTTTTAATCGGTTAATCATTTTTTTTGCACACCCCTACCCAATGGTACTATTTATTTTAAAGAACATAATTTTTAAAATAAAAAGCATATTGAAGAATTTTATAAGAATAAAGTAGGAAATTTATTATCAATTCATCATCACTTTTCATTTTATATTTTTTCATAAACAATTATGATTAATATATATATATATATTTTATCTTTTTAACACCGATGTAGTATTAAAAAAATTGAAATATAAAATTATAATTAATGTATTTAATTATAAACATGTCTAAAAAATTATCAAATAATAAATGAAATTTTATATAGAAAATAGGTTTGACTCTCAATATTTAAAGAGTTAAATTCCATTATTTATTTTATTTTTTTAATTTAAATAGTCTATTAAAACTGTATAAAAAAAATATAGCTTTTTAAAATAAAATAAAAATATTTTTTTTAAAATCCATTAAAAATGTTCTAATAAATAAATATAATACATCATAGTACAGTCAAGTACAACATAACATATAACAATTCAATCTCACTCGATACAATATTGCATATGAAATATACAATAATAGTAATAGATTTTAATCCAGTACAATAAAATTAATACAATACTCTACGCATACCATACATGCTGTCCTAGTCGACAAAAAGCAAAACCTGTAGCATGACGGTGGTGACAAAAGAAAATAAATGAATAAAAAAATGAGAAATAGAAGGGACATTGACCAATAAACAGCGACTGTCGGCAAGCGCAGGTCACAACATGTCCACGATTTCAATCTCTGACTCTGAATAATAACTGGTCAGTGCTGCTGCTTCACTTGAAGTAGGGAACACTGACCCCTAGACAAGCCTGGTTAGTGGTTAGAGTAAAAAGACCGTTGGGCCCACTTCTTATTACCCCCGTTCTTTTTTTTGTTTTCTTTCCTTTTGTCTTTTTCTTTTCCTTCTCTAATTTATAATTTTTCAAGATTTGCGGCTGTCAATAAAATATCCATTACTTTTGGAAAAACCGGTTTGATAAACCTTTGACTTTTTTCTATTTATTTTTCTTTGGTTGAGGGTCCTATTTCTTTTGTCTGGGTTGGCCCAATTTGAAAATTTCTGTGGAGTAATTGGTCTTTTGAATGATTCTATGGGCTTAATTATCTTTGGGTTTATTTTAAAGCCCATATTAATTTATGATAATCATGATTAGCTTCATCTTCATGCAATTGAAAGCAATTATTGCATGTGTTATTTGAATTTCGGTTAACGTATTAACAAGTAACCATATTCTATACCTTTTTCTCTACTAATTAAAAACCCATTAATCAAAACAAATTTGTGCTCCTTTATCATATTTTCACGATTGGTTGGTTAGAAAATAAAAAAGATAAAAAAAATAAAATTTCAAATAAAGAGTTAATTAGAAACTGATATTTTTTGTATTTGATGGTATTAGATGTGATCATTCTTAGTGTATATATTACTTTTACCCTTTATAGTTTGACAAGTGTACAAGAATATTCTTATATCCTTCAGTAAATATGCATAATGTAATTGCTTCATCAGCTCCGTAATGATCTGAGTATTTACGCGTATTCTCTATTCCTTCTATTTTTCTCTGTGCTAGTTTTCTATTTGGTGTGTAGTTGCTTTGTCAAAGCCAAGTGATCACCTTTTCATCGTTTTACTAATTAATGGAGAAATATTCTCAGCTACTTCATCCTATATGTTTCTCACTTCATTATTTCTTTTAAGAAAAATTGGAAACTTTATAAATACACCGTGGCGACTACGAAAATGTAACAAATTATTATTAACTTTTTTTTTCCCTTAATTATTTTGTCCATTTAGAAAACATATAAAATTCCACGTGCTTTCATGCATGGGTCCCGGATTAAACACCAAAGAAAAAGAGAATGAAAACCCTTTTTAATTAACATGTCCCGAATATTTCTTTTTTTGGCGGCTATATATAAATTAATATACCACATACTTTAGAAAGATTTCATAAAAATATATAATATATACTTCTATTAAAAATATATATTTTATTAATATATATATGCATGTATAGTAGTCCGACCATATTGCGTGGAAACCTCTAGTTAGCTAGGTACCAAGCCAAACTAGATGGCTAGCTAAATGGAAAAAAGCAACTTTGTATCCGATATATATAAAAAATATATTTGTCTGGTGGGGCGTTACGGATGCATTAGGTTTGGACATGGGATTATATACATTTAATATAATGATGGTTTTCATTATTTCAGAGAATAATGATGTAGGGAAAGATTCTGATACGTGGAATTAGCTAGGAATTAGCAGCCAAGCAGGGCCATAAAACATGAAGTTTGATCGTGTTGACAACAATGTGTCTGTTGGAGAGCGAAGAAAAATGTGGCCAAATTTATACTACTCTTTGATCTTTTCTATTTTCAAAATTTCTCAATTATATATCACTTACCAACTGGAACAGATCGACAATCAAAGATTGTGTTTCAGCGACCAATGATGTGGACACACCAAAACGTTGCATTCATGGCTCTTCATACCAGACCCCATCTCTCTTCTTCTTCTTTCACAGTTTCTTCTTCATCCATCATCAAAAGTATTCCTCATCCAAATCTCGCGTTGAATTTTGTTTCATACATTTTTCTTTTGCCTGCCATTATGTACTTTTCTCTTTCTAGTGCCAATTAAGAATGTGATGTCGATCCTTGCAAAAAAAACGAAAAAATATGTCAATCGACCGTGATGGTAAACCAATTTTTTAGAAAATAATAATTAATTATTATTTTGTATATATATTATATAAACAATTTTTTTGGCTCGTATAATATATATTACTCTTTATTAAGGTGTTTGATAGTCTAGTTATTTAGCTATCTCACCAAGCTCAAAGGCTCACGTGTCTGGTGTGTTGTTTGTAATATTAAGTTAGCATGTGATGTTCACGTGAGTTGATTAGTGTTAACTGTTTTCTGTTTTTAGTTAGTTAAGCATGCAGCTTTCCTATTGGCCATTATGGCTCTGCGTATGAGTTTATAAGTTGATGAAACAACTTGTTAATCTCATTCAATTGTAATTCATTCTTCTAGATCAATATACATTTTTACAGTTTCTCTTTCTTACATTTTTCTTTGTTCCTTTTGATTTTCTTTCTTGCCAAACAGCAACTCTGTTTTTCTTTATCTTTCTTATCTTGGTATCAGAGCATTTCCATGGCGGAAATCATTACGATCCTAACTGTTTCTCCCTTTCCTAACTCAATCATCAAGCTAGATGACTCAAACTTCTTCATCTGGAAATCTCAGATTATTCCGATTGTCAAAGGTCACCGACTAATCAAATTCTTTCAGTATCAATCATACGATGATTACTCAAATCATCAAGCAACTGATTCAACGTCACCAGAAATCACCTTTGATAGTCTCAAACAAAATCAAAACAGAGAAGATTGGGAAACACAAGACCAGTTCCTCATTGGCTGGCTGCGAGGAACAATTGTCAAAGAAATTATTGGTCATTTCATCGACAAAGATACAACATGCAGTCTGTGGTCTTCAATCATTAAAAGGTATGCATCTCCTTCTCCAAGTCGAGTTCTACACTTTAGGAGATTGTTGCATAGTGTGAAGAAATCTGGACTGTCAATTGATGATTATATCCTAAGAATCAAAGACCTAGCTGGTAAATTGACTGCTTCTGGTGATGAAGTTTCGGAAAAAGACTTGATTATGTACATACTAGCTGGATTAGGGCCTGAGTACAAATCAATTTCTACAATTCTTGAAGTTAAACCTGATCAATTCAGTCTTGAAGAAGTGCAATATCACTTACTTGCTTTTGAGTCCAAGCTAGATGAAGAAAATTCAGCCGTAAATTTTGAAATGACACACAAAGCTGCTCATTTGGTCTCTGAAAGTTCCAAATCATCAACAGTTACTGTGTGTGGTCAGACACCTGAGTTGCAACAAATATCTACAACTCAAAATCAGAATTTTGGAAGTTGTTGCTGTCAACAACAAACTTCAAATCAAAATTCAGTAAATAAAGGATGTGCTTCTCTTGAAAACAACAATATCAGTGGTCAGATTTTTCATGCTATGCAACAATTCCTTGGTCGTGGCAGTGATTCTTTTAATAGAGGCAGATCTAGAGGCAGTTTTGGTCGTCACAGTGGAAGATCTTCCAGGCCTACTTGTCAACTGTGTGGAATCTATGGTCATGTAGTTGCAAATTGCTATTACAGATTTGATATGAACTACATGAATGCTCATATGAGAGGCATGGATAATGTGTTTCAAGGATCTGGTCATGGACCTGGACCTGGACAAGGTCAAAATTTTAGACCACAACACACATATCGACCTCCTCCACCACCACCACAGTTTTCTAATCCACCATATGCTTCTCATGGACCTGTTTCACACGTTTCATCTTCGAGTTTCCCACTACAGATAGCTCATTATCCACCACCAAATGAATTTAGCACAGACAGTGTTGGACATCAAGCATACAAACCACAAATGACATCCACTAATGCTCAAGGACATATGGCATTTTCAGTTCCTACCACAACACCTCCTGCTCCAATGATTGTCATGTCTGAAAAGTTTGCTGGTCATTGTCAGAAAGCCTCTCCCATGATCTTAACTGATCAATCTTGGTTCCTCGACAGTGGTGCTACTGATCACGTAGTAGCCAACAGTGATGAATTGCTACAACAGATTGAATACAAGGGAGGTAACAAACTCATGGTTGGAAATGGTCAAAACATGACTATCTCTCATGTTGGTAACACTTCTATCCCTACTTGTACTACTGTTATTCAATTGCTTGATGTGCTTGTGGTGCCTCATATAGCCAAGAATTTATTAAGCATCTCAAAATTAACAAGTGATAATAATCTTCATGTTGAATTTTATGCTGCTTGTTGTATTATCAAGGATCCTCAAGGCAATCCTTTGCTTAAAGGAGTACAAGAAGGGGGGCTGTATAAATTGTTACTTCCTTGCTCAAGGCCTTCAATTTCGGGTCCCACACCTTTCTCTCAAATCCATCAAATACAATCTACTGTACCACCATCTTCAAGTTCAGCAAAATCATATGTTTCTCCTTTTGTTTCTAATAACTCTGTTATTTCTAGTACAAATAATAGTTTAGAACTGTCTTCTGTTATTCCTATTGTTCAAAATAAGCTTGTTGCTTCAAATACAAGCAATAGCTCTATGTTTGAAGTAGTTCCTCATTCATCATGTAATACACCTTGTATTTCTTCTTGTAATGTCAATACAACTGATAACTGTTCCACTATACCTTTATCTCCAATCTCTTCTTCATACGGTAGCACTTCCCAAAACAATTCAACTTTTTCAGTTTCTAAATCTATTGTTGATCTCAATTTGTTACATAAACGACTTGGTCATCCTTCTTCTAATGTGATCACTCAAGTTTTACATTTTAGTGGAGCTAAGCCTGTTACCAAACTTCCTTTAAACTTTTGTGAAGCTTGCCAATTTGGCAAGCAACACTTGATTTCTTTTCCTTTATCTCAAACTCGAGCTGTCAAACCTTTAGATCTTATTCACATTGATCTTTGGGGTCCAGCTCCTGTTACTTCTGGAGATGGTTTCAAATATTATATTCAGTTCTTAGACGATTTCTCTCGTTATGTCTGGATCTATCCTCTCAAACTTAAGTCAGAAGCCTTTTCTATGTTTGTTAAGTTTCAATCTATGGCTGAGAGACAATTTGACACAAAAGTTAAAACTGTTCAGTCAGACTGGGGGGGTGAGTTCAGAACCTTTCTTCCTTATCTTGCAAGTCAGGGAATTCAGTTTAGACATCCCTGTCCCTATCTTCATGCACAAAATGGGAGAGTTGAGAGGAAGCATAGGCATATTGTCGAGGTTGGTCTCAGTCTATTAGCACAATCTGCCATGCCTCTTCTTTACTGGTGGGATGCTTTTAGGTGTGCTGTCTATCTCATTAATAGAATACCTACTCAAGCCTTAAACAATCAAATCCCTTATCATATTCTATTTCATCATATACCTGATTATACCTTTCTTAGAGTTTTTGGCTGCTCTTGCTATCCTTTTTTAAGACCTTACTCATCACAGAAAACACAATTTCATTCTCAGAAATGTGTTTTTCTTGGTTACAGTCCTGATCATAAGGGTTATAGATGTCTTCATCACTCTGGTCAAGTCTACATTTCAAAGAGTGTTATTTTCAATGAACTTGACTTTCCCTTTTCCAATGACTCTCTTTTTAACTCCACTCATTCTAAACCATCTTCTGACCAAATTCTTAATGAGCAATCTCTTTTTGTTTTAAACAGAAACAATCTTCATTCCACAATAAATCCTGTACAGTTGAGTACCTCTTCACCAACTATACCATATTCTTCCCCAAATACCTTACAGCCTGTTCTTTCTCACTCTTTTCAACTTCACTCACAATCTGGTGCTTCTGATGATGAAGTTTCAGCTTTGCAGCCTTCTCATTCTGTACCTAATCTTTTTGATGCTCCTTCATGTGTTTCCTCTCCAGCAAACTTACCTTTACAATCTGCTCAAAAAACCTCATCTAAGTCCATTCAACCTACACATTCAATGATCACTAGAGCCAAAGCTGGAATTTTCAAACCAAAGAGCTTAGTTGTGTCCACTAAATATCCACTACCATCTGTTTCTTTCTCAGTCATTCCTGAACCAACCACAGTTAAACAAGCTCTTTCTGATCTGAAATGGCAAGAAGCAATGAGTAATGAATATGCAGCTCTTCTTAAAAATCAAACTTGGACTTTGGTTCCATATACTCCTGGAATGCCTTTGGTAGGCAACAAGTGGGTTTTTCGTACTAAATACAAGGCAGATGGGTCTGTTGAAAGACTCAAGGCTCGTTTAGTAGCTAAAGGCTTTCACCAAACAGCTGGGATTGATTACACAGAAACTTTCAGTCCAGTAATAAAGCCTGCAACAATCCGAATTGTGTTATCATTAGCTTTGTCCAATCATTGGAAGATTAGACAATTTGACTTCAACAATGCCTTCCTAAATGGGGATCTTCATGAAGATGTGTACATGGAACAGCCACAAGGGTTTGTCAGTTCTCAAACACCCCATTATGTGTGCAAACTTACAAAAGCCTTATATGGACTGAAACAGGCTCCAAGGGCTTGGTTTGAGAAATTAAAGCATTTACTGCTTCAGCTTGGTTTCACTAATTCTCTTTCTGATTCCTCTCTTTTCATACTCAAAACTGAGGATGCTTATGCTTTACTGCTTGTCTATGTGGATGATATCTTACTTACAGGCAACAATGCTGCTTTCAATTCTCAGCTCATTCAGAAGTTAAATGACACTTTCTCCTTGAAAGATCTTGGTGAACTTCATTATTTTCTAGGTATTGAAGTTAAAAGAGAGGGAACCTCTATGCTATTGACTCAACAAAAATACATCTCGGATCTGCTTAAAAAGGCTCAGCTAGATGGAGCAAAACCTATCTCGACACCAATGTGCTCTACTACCAAGTTATATCAATATGATGGAGATCCTTATTCTGACCCAACTGTTTATAGAAGTATAGTTGGAGCCCTGCAATATCTAGCTTTGACTAGACCAGATATTTCATATACAGTAAGCTCTTTGAGTCAGTATTTACAAAGTCCTACTATCAACCACTGGGAAGCATGCAAACGTGTACTAAGATACTTGAAAGGCACTTTGACACATGGTTTACTTCTTCAAGCAAATCATAGATTACAGGTGCAAGGCTTTGCAGATTCTGATTGGGCTGGCAGCATCGATGATAGACGATCAGTCAGTGGATACTGTGTATACTTTGGAACTAACTTGGTTTCATGGAGCTCAAAGAAACAACATGTAGTAGCTCGATCCAGCACAGAGGCTGAGTATCGAACATTAGCTCACATAACTTCTGAGATTTGTTGGCTTCAAAATTTGTCCCGAGAGCTTCAGTTTCCTCTAGCCTGCCCTATTGTCTGGAGTGACAATACTGGAGCTGCTGCTCTGGCTGCAAATCCAATTTTGCATGCCCGAGTCAAGCATATCGAAATTGACCTGCATTTTGTGCGAGATAAGGTTATCCACAAAACTTTGGAAGTGAGGTATGTTCCCACAGAGGAACAGGTAGCTGATATCTTGACCAAACCTCTTGGCACAGCTCGATTTCTTTATTTGCGAAGTAAGCTTCACATTACAGATATTTTTTAAGAGAAAAGAATGTTTCAGATAGAGGAAAGCTAAAAGAAGAAAGCTCATTTTGAGGGGGCATATTAAGGTGTTTGATAGTTTAGTTATTTAGCTATCTCACCAAGCTCAAAGGCTCACGTGTCTGGTGTGTTGTTTGTAATATTAAGTTAGCATGTGATGTACACGTGAGTTGATTAGTGTTAACTGTTTTCTGTTTTAGTTAGTTAAGCATGCAGCTTTCCTATTGGCCATTATGGCTCTGCGTATGAGTTTATAAGTTGATGAAACAACTTGTTAATCTCATTCAATTGTAATTCATTTTCTTCGAAATCAATATACATTTTACAGTTTCTCTCTCTCACACTTTTCTTTGTTCCTTTTGATTTTCTTTCTTGCCAAACAGCAACTCTGTTTTTCTTTATCTTTCTTATCTATTTCCTCTCTGATTTTTTCTTTCTTAAAACTATTTACTTTCTTTTTTTCGTTCATCCTCTATCCGTGCATAGTTGATTTAAGTAATAAATATTTATCCACCAACAAAAATTAATAAAATATTTTAATCAATTTAATATTCAAACATTAATTTCATGTTTAAAAGAATACATTCCTATATATGTTATTAGTTATATTAACTAATTATATTTCAACAATCATATACACCCTAAACTCATCATTCATAATACAAGAAATCCAGTTTAAAAATGAGGCTAGAATTCAATTCCAATAATAGTCAATTATGACTAACATTGATTTGACAAAAAAAAAAATAATTATATATAAAATTAAAATATGGATAATATTTGACATATAAATTGCATACACTTCATATTAATTCCTACGAGGTCCGTAATGATCTTGGCCTACCAAGCTGATTGGTTCCCTAAGCCGAAGTGAAAGCTGTTGACTGGGCCTTGGATTTAGCTTCCGACAATTCTTGGCACAATCTCGGTTATTCTTCTCATGTTTTGTTAGAGCATTTTTAATATTGGTTTTTATTTTAAAAAATATAATTTTTAAAATAAAAATATTTTTAATAATTTTATAAAATAAAAAATATAATTTTTTATTCAACTTTAATAGTATTATTTATCACATTTTTTATTTTTTCAATAAATAATCAGTGCATAATATGAATATATAAAACATACAACCAGCAAAGTAATTTTATATGTATAAAAAAAATTAAAAATTTAATATAATTATAGTTGTGCATAATAAATGTATTAAAAATTGTATATAGAGAGTGTGTTTGGCTCTCCAAATGTAGAAAGTCAAATCTCATTCTTAATTTTAATTTTTCATTTTAGAGAACCTATTAGAGTGACCAAAAAGTTTAATACTCTTTAAAATAGAAAAATTAAAAGTTTTAAAAAGTGAATTGGAAATACTCTTAGCTATCCAGAATATCTGGTCTTTTAAAAAAGAAAATTTACACATAATTGTTGGTACGTTATTCATTGTCATTTTTATTTATTACATGCTTCGTTAATTTTATCTATAATTAAGTAACACATTGCACGATAATAAAATAAATTTTATAAATTTTATAAAAATTTATTATATAACTGTTTATAAATGGTCTGTTATACTATATTATACAACAGTTTTATATGATTTTTTTTTTTTTCTTTCCAAAAGCCTAGCAGCTGGAACACTAGGGAGGATATTTTGAATACAAGAGCCAGATTATCTAGTAATAACTGGTTTTTAGATTGGCATGTTAGGTCTTCCAATTTGCTAGCTGATGCTCTTGGAAAAAAAAAAAAAAAAAAAATTCTTCCTTTTGGTAGTAATTTTTCTTTTTCGTCTTCTAGTCTTTGGAGGACATTCGTGCGTTATTGGTCGCTGACAATGCAGGAAGCAGTCCCCCTAATTCCCTCTTTTGAACAAAACAGCACTTTAAAATCAGCATGTTAACATCGGTCTTCTTATATTTGTCGGATTAGTTTAGTGGTAAAACAACTTAGAATATATTTGGAGATTTTATATTCGATTAAATTTAGATGAATTTTTTTTTCTTTCTAATTTTGAATAAATATTATAATTTCTGATTAAAAAATATATCATTTTCTTAATATTTTTAATAGTAAAAAAAAAGCATAACTATACTTAGTTTTCACGAAAAAATACAAGAAGCAGCCTCTTTATATATTAATTAATGAATTCGCAAAAACCCAAGTCATTATTTCTTGTTATTAACATTTAGTAACATTTAAATTTTTATGGCATCATGTTTTCCTTGAAATTTAATTTTCAAGAGAACAATTTTGTATATATATATATATATATTATTTTGTTAGATATTATAGTTGAACACATGATTGACAGATGCCAAACCTTGGGCTACACAGATGGAACTTATGATGATATCATTCATCAAACTATTTTCGATGATAGAGTAATAAAAAGAAAGAATGGACATCTTTTGGAGGTAGCTAGGTCTACCATGTTTCTTGTGAATGACCTAAAACACTTTGATTCATGTCATTCTAACATTCTCAAAAAATGCATTTCAGTTAATATTTTTTCCCTTCACTATACTTTTAGGTCAATTACTATGGTCCATATTTCGTCCATATGTGTCACTAATATGTTTTCTTTTTAGGTCTTTAGGTGCATATTATGTTCATAAAGCTTTAGTGTTAATGATTACTTTTCTCCTATAGCTACAAAATGTATCTTTATAGGATATTCTAATACAAAAATTTTATAGATTTCTTTATCTCGCCAGGTTGCAATATTGTATACCATATAAATAAATGCTTTGACACCTACAGGTGGTCCTTGCTGAGTTATCAAAAGGAAATAAACTTCTAGGTTGTTGATGGGTGTTTGGGATCAATTAGCACGAGCTCTTAAAAATACAGAAAAGGCAATTCATCCGCCATGTAAGTGATATCTTTACACCAAAAATTACATAAAAATACAAATTCAGATCAGCAAAGTATGGAAATCAAACCTGAAAAGTCTTATCTGATCAACCGAGATGATTTTTCCTGTTACAAAAATGAAGCAAAAGCAAAGAAATCTAAGATTTGAAATCTAATTGGGGAAAAATTCAAAGGATAAAGAGGATTTCACAATAAGGATTGAAAAAAGAGAGAGAGCCAGAAGAAAGAAAAATAAATAAAGAAAAAAAAAAGGTTATAAAATGACTTACCAACACCAAATGTAACACCACACTCTCTCTCCAACCAATATTGTCTCCAATTTAGCCACCGCACTTCAGACGGTATGGAGTTTTTGGTCAAACTTCCCAGGGGGTCACCCATCCTAGGAATGCTCCCACTGGAGCACGCTTAACCCCAGAATTCTTCCAACTCTGAAGCCAAACGCTCTGAAAAGGCTTTGGTTATTAAGAGAGTACTTACTTTACATTTGAACCATTACCACATGACCCCCTTTCCACACCCGGGCGATGTGGGATTGGACACCGATCTCTGCCAATAAGGTAGCCTGCCAGTGCCCTTAGCACCCGCCCACACTTACTCTAGCTTTTTTAAATCCGGGTCGTCACACCAAATCTCATGCAGCAAATATATGCTCAAAAAACCCATTTTAAAAAACCAAAAATAAAATATTGTATCATAAAAAAAAAAATACATCTTAGAATATAAAAAAAACAAACAAAGAAACCAAGATCAAAATCGAAATACCATAAAGCCAACTTGAAAATATCAAGAAACAAACTCACTAACACCAAAACCCGTCCTTTACTATCTCTCTCTACAAAATTATGCTATGCAAAGAATTTTAACTATACATCTGCAAGCTCAAAATCGAAGCTTTGAATATTTTTATGTATCAAACAAAATATTTTTCCAACTTAGTTATATTTGTACATAAAAAAAATTATAGTAAATTTGATGGATTGCGGCCCGGACCCAACGGTCCAAGGTTCCGGTCCGGATCAGGTGGTCCCGGATTTTGGCTCCGACCGAGCTGTCCTGGATTCCGACCCTAATAATGCTATCCCGGGTTCTAGATCCAATCAAGTTGTCCTGGGTTCTGACCGGAACGTGGCGGTCCTGGGTCCCGGGTTCCAGCTCCAACCGGGCGATTCCGAGTTTCGACCCTGACCGGGCTATCCTAGATTCTGGCCCGGACTGGGCGGTCCCAGGTTCTAGCTCCGACCAAGCTGCTCTGGGTTCCGGCCCGGATCAGGCTATCCCAGGTTCCGGCTCCGACCGAGCTGTCCCGGGTTCCAACTCTGACTAGGCGGTCTCGAGTTCCGGCCCTGATCGGGCTGTCCCGGGTTCTAGCCCGGATTGCGGCTTGAAACAGGCGGTCTTGGATCGAGCGGTCCCGGATTATGGCCTAAACCGGGCTGTCCTGGGTTCCGACCAAGACCTGGCGGTCCCGAGTTCCGGCCTGGATTGCTGCCCGGACTGGGTGTCCTAGATTTCAGCCTGGACCGGGCTGTCCTGGGTTCCGGCCTCGACCGGGCGGTCCCGGGTTGCTGCTCCGACAGGGCGGTCCCAAGTTGCGGCTCCGACTAGGCGTTCCAGGGTTCCGACCCTAACCGGGGTTGGGCAATCCCGAGTTCTAGCCCCAATCGGACAGTCCTGGGTTCCAGCCTTGTTTGAGAAATTCGTTGTCTCGACCACATATGGACGGTGTCAGTATGGGCAGTCTCAAATTCAAGTCTTGTTCGATATGTCTTGTATCTTAGTATTATCAAGGACAAAAAAAAATAAAAACTAAAAATGAAAATGACTTTTTAACTTTTTTTTTTTTAAAGAAAAGTGAAAATGATTTTTAGATTTCAAAAAATGAAAATAGTTATCAAACGTATTTTTTATTTTTTATTTTTTGAAAAAAAAAATGAAAATAGTTATCAAATGCATTTTCGTTTTTGGATTTTAAAAAATTCAAAAACAAAAATTAAAAACCATAAATGAATGGGTTATCAAACGACACCTAAATGAATCATTTTAATTGTGCAATCCCCAATTCTAGCAACAAAACCCAGGATAAGCTTTTAATTAATCAAAAATATAAATACAACATCGTTTTTACATTTTACGACCCAAAAAAAAACTTTGAATCCACAAAAAGACAAAAAAAAAGCATGGACAATGAAAAAAAAGGGAAACCCATATATATATATACACCTCAGCTAATTATCATTGATTTGTCACTAATAATAAATTATTAAAAATATTTTACATATTAAAATTATTAAATATACATTACAATAGTCTAATTGTACATATATGTGTATTTTATATCGTGACTTTTGATTTCTTGTATTTAGGTTAGATTTATTATTTTTTGAGCCAAAATGATAAAATAAAATGTCAGGATTCAATAGGTGATTGTAAAACAATCAAGTCATCATATATTCTTTTAATAATATTTGATTAATATCAATGACTAAAATATAAAATTTAATTAGTAATTAAATAATAATATATTAACATATTAAAATCATATTTAAAAAAAAAAGAATCATAGAACAAATATATTTTTTAATCTTAGCCTTTTAAAAAGATCTAAAAGCTCTTGGCAATTTTTAATCCATAAAAAAGACCCCAAGTTTCAGCAAGACTGGAGCTTACTTTTGTTTGAGAAGCAGATAAAGTGTTATACTTCAAAGATGATCTAGGCCGTTGGTTTAATTCAACGACCAAAAATTTGACTTTTTAAAAAGCCATGTTTTTGTTACGATGATCTATGTTCAAAATTTCCTGATTATAAGAATATTCAAAATATATATATATATATGTGATTTTAATATAGTAAAGATAATGCAAAATTTTTATAATAAAGATATTTTATGTGGTGAACAATATTATTACATCAATTGTCAAATAGAATAAATAAATTATCAATTAATTTTTTAAAAAATTACAATTGACCTCTCATAAAATGGATTCGACAGTACATCTAGCATCATGTACATTCTTAATAGTCTTTGAATCACTTAAAAAATGAGATTTAAGAATCTATTAATCAATAAATATTAATTTAGTGACATATTAAAAATCCTATTTTAGCAAGGCAAATCTAGTATCAAAGAACTAAAATATATTTTTAAATTTTAATTTTTAACTTTTAACTTTTAAAGCATCAAAAAACTGATAAAGAAAGTTATAATGGTGGACTTAATTGAGCTATGTCTATTTTTAAAACTAAATTTAATAGATCTTTATTATACAATGGATTTGATAAGAAATTAACTGTATATATTTTATGTAGATTAAAGCATATATAAATTCCACATAAGGTAATATTGAGATTCGATATACTTTGAATTTTTTTTATGCAATTTATATGCACAATTTAATTCACATCATATATCAGTGGACTTGTTGGTGTAAAACACAATAATCAGTCGTCTCAAATGTGCAAGCGTGCCACTTTGAACCTATAACTGTCCAAAGAAAAAGTAAAGTGTTCACCAATTAATATCAAACTTAATCAAACGATTGTATTAATTACTGAGAACAAAATAATTATTGGGTTACAAATACCTTTCAGATCA
The DNA here is from genome assembly GCA_003254975.1 of Ochetophila trinervis. NCBI lineage: Eukaryota > Viridiplantae > Streptophyta > Magnoliopsida > Rosales > Rhamnaceae > Ochetophila > Ochetophila trinervis. The sequence goes on along the minus strand of QANX01001001.1, from coordinate 17,182 downwards.
AAGGACTTTTAATTAAAATTTTCAACTAAAACACTTGACTATCGAAGTAAATTCTAACGAGAATAAACTAAGTAGTCTATGTTTTCTGGTGTGTGTAGATGCGCAAGTCAGACTTTTCAATGTTGAAGAAACTTCAATTAATAAATGAAGAAACTCCAGGATGTTTGATGAGCTTCCGATGTGGGACTTTTTGCTGATTTCAACTTCCAAATGCAGTATTTATACTTGTACAACTTCAATTCCTCTTCATATTTAAACAATGTGGGACAAGTATAAATTCACTTAAATCCAAAAATAATATTTTTAATAAATAAAAATATTAATTTAGAAAATTTAAGTATATGATATAAACATTGCTCCTCTTGCTTTGTAATTTTGTTGTATATAGTAAAAAATTGCAAGGCAAATATAAAATTCAGCTTTGGATGAACAAATAATATACTCTATCAGTCAACATAAATTTCTCAATCGCTTCATCATGCATTACCCATCCATCACTTTAAAAAATTCATATGCCATAATATTTCACATTCACCAATTAATTTATGTCATGGTGCAATGTAGGCCATATCCTTATTAATGCCTGACAATCCAAAGTCCCCTTTCAATTAAACATCTTGGTGCCATACTTCACGCCATTCAGTTGTAGATGGCAATTCCCTTCACAAAAGAAGCAACTTCCAAATATAAATTTAGTCCACCTCTATTTTTATGACTTTCCAAACTTAATTGACATATTCCCCCAATGCAAATCTGATGAGTGCAATCCTAGCCAGCCCTAAACTTTAAGTGAACAACAACATATTCCATTGCTATACTCATGCATATACACACACATATATATATATTGTTTGTTCTTTGTGTATATATATATATGAGTCCATAGTACATATTGCACCAGTCCAATTCCGAAAAGCCGCCCCCATCAACATCAGCAACCTCCGGAATGCCCATGTCTTCTCCCCCATGATTTTACTGCAGAGTAGAGGTCGATCCCTTACGTTCTTTCGGACCATCCTTCAGAGCTATGTTGCTTTGCTATGGCGGCGGAACTACTCTGCTTCGCTACAGAATACACCAGTAATGCAGCCATTAAAACGAGCAGGGTGAAGATGTTGGGAGGCTGGAGACGTGCGAGTGGACTGGACGCGGGCTAGATAGCTTGGCTAGGCTTGAGGCTGGCAGGTTGGATAGTGTGGCTGGGTTGGATATGCAACTTGGACTCTGGACGACACAGCTGGGCTGCGGCAAGCAAGCTGGGACGGATGCACGTATGGGAACAAGAGCATGACGCAGGCTTGACGAGCAGCTGGGCTGCAACTTGGATGCGAGCTGGATGCTGGAGACGAGCTACTTGGAATCAGGCTGAGCTGGAAGCAGGTGAAATGTGCGGATACTGGTTGCTGGAGACGAGCTACTTGGAATCGAACTCGCAGATGGCCTGCTGGATGCGAATCAGGATGCGCCGAATCGAGCTGGACGCTGAGCTGGGCTTGGCTGGGCGCAGACGCGAGCTGATGATGCACGGGTGGACTAAACATGCAGCCTTTTTTTTTTTTTTAAAAGGTGGCCAATAATTTTATTCACCCAATTGAAGATATTGCCGATGGTACATCTTTGGAGTCTGATTTGCTCTTCCTCAGCTCCATTATGGGTCTCGAGATATATTTGGCATGTATTTGTTTATGTCTCTTGACATATTTCATTACTTATGACAACATGGACCTTTTGGGCTACGTATTTATTGATGCCGAAAATCCTTTTAGATTTTCTTTGTCTTCTCTAACTTTTTATATTGCGGTCATGACTCAACTGCATCCAGCCGACTTTGTAGGCAATAAATTCAACTTTATTTCGGATCACCCCGACACGGCAACCATTTGACAGTTAGTGGACAAGCGGTCTTTTGACCTGCTTATTTTTTGTTATATTCACATATTACATTGGTTTGACTATATTGGTCGTGGATTTTGGTATTTAGCCGAGTTCTTTGACACGTCCTTGAAAGTGGTTTGAAATGGCCGACAAAAATTGCATCAAATGGTAGTGTAGTTTTTTCGGCCTAATCTTTTCTGACTTGCTGATGTTACTTTTGCAAGGCATTGCCCTCCAGTATCATATCCTCCAGCGTCTGATATGACATCCGATCTGCATCCGTTGGACAGCATTCTGATTCTATCATGCTAGCTGAAACTAGGATTCAAATGAAAAAGGCATAGCGACGACTGCGTTGACCATCACTTCATCCATGTTTCAAAACTTGATAGTTGATGACTGAAAAAGCAACCATGTCTTTTTTCACCGGATTATTGTCCATGTCCTTTAAGCACAATTGGATTCCTGCACTTTGCCTTTTGATCCACCTCTTTGCTGGTTTCTTCTCTCATGGAGCTCTAGATAAGATGCCAACTTTCTTGGATAAAACTGCGATCTCAAGTCTTCTATCCAGGTCGTCGAGATATGACCCCAACTCATTTGGCATGATACCATCCATTTGCTTATTCGGTCGACTTGCTATCCGACTTTCAGTATATTGGTGTTGCATCCATCTCTTCTGATTTTGTTGAGCAGATGATATGGCTTATATCCTGCACAATATCAACGATCTACCTTCATAGCATATGGCTTAAAAGTCTTTGGCTCCTCGATCTTTTGACAAACCAATCTTGTCGGATGGTTTCTGGAAAAAGTGATTTAGAGCTTTGGCTCACCTTGCCCCCTATGGTGTCGATTGTTCAGCTTCACCTGTCTATCCTGCAACTTTGGTCCCAGATGTTAGAAAATAGATTTTTGCCTATGGCTTTCTAGCAGTAGTTTCGACATGTTAAGGTTTTCACTCCTTGCTGGACGCCTCGTCCCTCTTTCTTCAACTTCATGCTTACACAGAGTACAAAGCATCTTAGAAGGAGATTCATCCTTTTCGGCCGAATACTCTTTTTTAAGTTTGATATCTCTCTTCCAAACTCTTAATAACGTCTGTCGCAAATCCACCCTAACTCTGGGTTTTGCCAAGTTTGAAATATTGGCCGAAACCATGTTCTCTTCGGCCGATGGGAAATGGTTGTTACCCACTTGCATTATCTCTTTTCCTTTTTCTGAAAACTTTAACGCTTGTTTGTCAATTATTGCATGGATAGCATTCTTGAAGACCATACAGTTGATAGTCTGATGCGACCATGTACCATGTCATTTGTAGTATGGCTTCTTCTTCATCTCTTCAACTGTTGGCAGTATATGGCCGTCATGTAATTTAATTACCTTGTCGGCCATCAGGTAGTTAAAAATCTGATCAGCTTTGGAGATGTCGAAACTGTAGACTTTCTCTGGTTCTCCCTGACTCTTCTTCGTGTCCATGACTAGTTAAGGAGCTCTTTGGTTCTTTGTTGGTATAGCCAAAGCTTTACGGACATGTGGCTACTACCTCTACTGCATCCACTTCGATTGTTCCCCTTATGTTTTCTTGGTCTTTAGCTTCAACCAAGTGAATTTCAGTATTTTGGTCCTTGTAATATGACCCTCTAGATGAGTTCTTTATTTGGTACTCCTCTCTTAAAATGCCTTCATAACGAGTGGCTCGAGAGACCAACTCGAACAGGTCGTGGAATTCTATCCCCTCGAACTTTTTTCGAAGCTTGTAGCTCAATCTGCCTTGTGCTAGCTTGACGAATTCCCTTTCTGGTATGTCCAGGTGACATCTGATCATTGCCTTCTTGAATCGGGTTATAAATAACTACACCAACTCTCCATCCATTTGTCGCAGGTGTGATAAGTCAGCCATGGAAATCTCCGGCTCAATCCTGTAGAATTGCTCGTGGAACTTCTGCTCCAATTCTTGCCAGCTATGGATTGAGTTTGGCTGCAAGTTGATGTACCAGGTGAAAGCTGGACCTGTCAAAGAATTAGCAAATAGTCACAGCTTTAGGAAATCATTGGCTGCTACTTCTCCCCATTGGATAGTGAAACGGCCTATGTGCTCTACAGTGGATTGTCTTTCCTCGCCAGAAAATAGGGTGACGTCAGGAAACCTGAATCCCTTAGAAAATTCGATCAGGTCAAAAGCGTTGGGGTACGACCTCTTATAAGACTGACGTTCAGTCCGTCTGAATGCAGGACCCATCATCTCTTAGATGATGGTCTCGACGGCTTCCCGATCCATGCCTTGGCTGTGGTTAATCAAGTTTGGTCCATTACTCCGTGCCGAGGCTTGGAAGTCTGCTTGATAGGCGTGGACATCATAATGTCCATTCCTGTAGTTCTATCCAAAATGCTCTGCATGAGCCCCGCCATGAATCTGGTTCTGAGCTGGAAAGTTCGGGTACATCTGGACATCCACTCTCCCTCCATGTACGTTGGGTACAACCTGGAAAGCTTGTGTAGTCTATTCTTCCAGACCATCCCTTACGTTTTGGCCTAAGTTGTCAGCATGCCTCCCGACAAGAACATTGTTCCTTGCCGGTGGGGGAATGTAAGGTTGGACTTGCCTTTCAGGCATAAATCTTACATTGTTTCCACTAGACCAGGCCGATGCCTCAGTCCTTGGCGTGTTGCCATTGGGTATGACCTGAAAGGCCTGCACCTGTTGTTCCTCTTTGCCGTTAGTCGGCCTTGCGCCATTCGACGCAGCTTGGGTTGTCTGCACCTGCTGATGCAACAATTCCAAGATTCCTTGCAACGTTTGCTGCTTCCATTTTCAGTGACAGCTCGCGGATCGAATCCTGAGTAGACATCTCTGTCGTGTCCGGAGTCTTGCCAACTTCCATTTTAATTCCATCCTTATCCAAGACGTTTCGGCTGCTAATGCCGCCGTGGTTGTCAAATTCCTGATTCTTGGAACGAGTATGCACCATTTTCTTAGTCGAAAAAATGATGTCCCACCGAGCGTGCCAAAAGATATATTGGTGTAAAACACAACAATCAGTCATCTCAAGTGCGCGAGCGTGCCACTTCGAACCTATGATAGTCCAAAAAAAAATAAAGTGTGCGCCAATTAATATCAGACTTAAATCAAACGATTATATTAATTACTGAGAACAAAATAATTAAAGGGTTACAAATGCCTTTCAGATCAAATGATTTTTAATTAAAATTTTCAACTAAAATACTTGACTACTTGAAGTAAATTCTAACAAGAATAAACTAAGTAGTCTATGTTTCTGGTGTGTGTAGATGCGCGAGTCGGGCTTTTCAATGTTGAAGAAACTTCAATTTATAAATGAAGAAACTCCAGGATGTTTGCTGCGCTTCCGATGTGGGACTTTTTGCTGATTTCAACTTCCAAATGCAGTATTTATACTTGTACAACTTCAATCTCTCTTCATCTTTAAACAATGTGGGACAAGTATAAATTCACTTAAATCCAAAAATAATATTTTTAATAAATAAAAATATTAATTTAGAAAATTTAAGTAGATGATATAAACATAACTCCTCCATAACTCGACTACCTTAAGATATATACTAATACCACATTTAAGAATGGTAGATCAGCAATTGCAGTTGTTTGCTGAAACAAAGTAGGTAAAATTCTTTTAATGGCTACCAAAGGCTGCAGGAGTGAGTCCCCAGTTGAAGGTGAGGTGAAAGCCATTAGATGGGCAACAGAGATAATGGCAGGAAAATGATGGAGGAATCTTGAATGGAACTTGGATGCTTTAGCCGTGGGGGAGGAGATAAAGGTTGTTATAGATCCCTGTAGATGGAATATGGGGCTAGAAATGTTGAAGATTAGAAGCCTATTTTGAGGATCACAGTTGGAAAATGGAATGGCAGAACAGATCTACCAACTCCCTTGCTGATGCGGCAGCAAAGTTAACCATGTTCAACAATTCCCCTATGTTTTTTTATGATTGTAATTTAGACTTAATACATGCTAGTTTCATAAATTTAGAGCATCTCCAATAAAGAATGTGGATTAATGTATATATGGCATAAAAATAGACATTGTCTAAATTTATATGGCATAAATGCACAATCGATTTAAAAATTGTTCTCCAATGGTAATGTGCACAAATATTATTTATAGTTATTAATTAATTATATATTTTATTAAGTATTTTTAGTTTTTGAGCAAATTAGATTTTTAAAGAAAATTTTATTTTTTTAGAAACTTGACAATGTCTGACAGAACTTCCAGAAGTAGACATTCACATTGACAATGTCAATGTCACGTTAGCTCAATATTTATTTTAGACATTCCCATTAGAGAACATTTTTTTTAAAATAATGTCTATATGTGCTTATGTAGTATGTTAATTTTAACAATTTACATTACATTAGATATGCTTTTAGCTATTGCTGAAGCACCAAGTGGCTATTAGTGTGTGTTTTCTCATCCCTCTTGTGAGGACTTTTTGAGCTCAATGCATTTATAATTTACCAAAAACTAAAAAATCATATCGATATGATAGTAGAATATTCTTAATTAACCATTAATTTTTTTCATATATTGAGATTTAAATCAAATCTTTACAAGTTTTTTTTTTCAAATAAAAGTTTAAATAGTTACTAAATTCATATAATTGCAGCTTTAAAATAATTTAAAAACTAACATATTTTTTTAAATGTTAAAACTATCAAATCAAATTAATATGAATATGATATATATTTGAAAATGGTGCAAGACCCACAAAAATCTTGAGACATTTGGGGAGTTGATGTGAATTAGGAGAAGAATAAAACCATTAAAAAACTGTGAAGGGAGCATTCCCTACTTCAGTCGATGTGCCAGCTTGGAGCGCAATATTGTCCGTTAGATGCAAAATTCAATGTGGTGGGCTGGCAGGGCTGCACTATGAATTTGTGTAAAGGGCCATAAAATTTCAATTTGACATTATCTTATAAAAAAAGGTTGATTTACGAAAAAAAGAAGGTGGAGTTTACAAAATCTTTGGATTTGTTTAGTCCTATGGGACCCTTGCATTTTTTTTTTCCCTTTATTGGGTGAACAATGGGACCCTTGCATTCACTTGCTCCGTTATTTGCTCCCTTATTGGGGGTTGTTGCCATTTAAATTGAGGGTAGCTTTATTTTTGGTAAATCTAAATTGAGGGTAGCTGTGTGTCGGTATATATGCTTTTATATATCATGCATGAATGTCAAGGAAAACTTAAATTAGCTTCAAAAGAAAATATGGATCAACCCCATTAATTAATTGTTCTCTATGATCATGTTTTTAATGAGAGAAAAATGTAAAGAAATTATGTAAAATAATTTATGCCATCTAAAATAATTCATATTTATAAAAATAATTCATATTTATATATAAAATTAGACTGTTCTGACATCAGCTTTTAAAAAGTTTCAAATATTTAGATTTAAAAATATATAAGAATTATATATGCACCGCTAAGGCATTTTAAAGTTATAGAATGAAGTAATCAAATGCTTAATAAAGAAAATTTTAATGGTAAAATTATTAAATTAATTTGATGGAAGCTTGATTATATGTATGTATATGAGTCGTTCTCCCATTGTGACCGTCTTGATAGCTTTCCATAAAGATTTTTATGACAAATTTGAAAGACTGAAATTTAAAAATATATTTAGAATTTATATGACTCTATAAAAATATTAAAATTTTAGAAGGATAAAATAAATCATATATATATGTATTCATATAAACTTTAAATGCATTTTTAAATCTCAATATTTGAAGCAATTCAAAGAACTTATAAAGAAAGTCTTAATATTATTCTATCAAGAATTCAAAATGGTCATGATGTGATAATTCTTAATATGTATGTATGTATGTATGTATGTAGGACTTTGCAATTTCGGGTATAAAATTGTTGCCAAAATTCTTGCTAACAGACTCAGCAAAGTTTTAGACAAACTTATTTCCCCCAACCAAGGTGCATTCGTCAAAGATCGTTGGATTGTAGAAAACTCAATTATAGTCCACGAAGTGATTCACAAGATTAAAAGACATAGAGGGAAAAATGGATTAATGCTTCAAAAGTTTGATCTCAAAAAAGCATATGACAAGGTGGAATGGCCTTTTATTGATAAAGCTATGGAATTTTGGGGCTTTGATCAAGATATTAGAGCTATTATTATGGAATGTATTAGTACCATAAGGTACAATTTTCTCATAAATGGAGCCAAAACAGGATCTTTAAATCCAGATAGAGGTCTTAGACAGGAGGACCCTTTATCCCCAATTCTTTTTATCATGTGTTTTGAATTCTTATCTCGAATCCTTTCGGATCAAGAACGGAAAGGAAATCTTCACGGCATCAAAGTAGACCGGAATGCTCAGGCCATCTCTCATTTGATGTATGCAGATGATATACTTATCATGAGTAGAGCCAACGAGGAAGAAGCAAAAGTGATAAAAAACAATTTGGAATACTGCTCATGGGCTGGTCAAGAAATAAATGTTGATAAATCTAGAATACTATTTTCCAAAAATAGTACTAATAGAGTTAAAAGGAACATCAAAGATTGGATGAATCTGAAGGAAATGGGGCAGCAAGCTATTTATTTGGGGAACTCCTTGACTTTTGGAAGAAGCATGGCAAAGAATTCCACCATCTAAAGGACAAAATTAAAAATAGGCTGCTAGGATGGACAGCCAACCGCCTCTCCAAGACCGGGAAAGCTACTATGATAAAGTCAGTGGCACAAGCAGTTCCCACGTATGCCATGTCATCTTTCCTCCTCTCTAAATGTATTTGCTCCGATATGGACGGGATAATTAGAAGATTCTGGTGGAGTGCCAATTCAAAGTCTATTGGCTTTATGGCTCTTAAGTCTTGGAATGCAATTTTCACTCCAAAAGCTATGGGGGGGTCTGGGTTTCAGGAAATTCCATGATTTCAATATTGTTCTGATATCTAAACTTTCTTGGAAATTGGCTATTGATGAGGAAAGACTGTGGATTTTGATTTTCAAAGCGAAATATCTCAAACGTAGATCTTTCTTTGAACACAAAATCCTGAGAACTTGTTCTAAGGTCTGGAGAGGGATTATAGCCGAGAGAGATACTATCAAGCATAATGCTTGCTTTTTGTGGGAAATGGATGTGATATACATCCTCTGAAGGACCTTTGGATTCCAAACTGGCCGAGTGGCACTCCCATGCTCAAGAATGGTGTTTGTACAGATTCTATCTATAGGGTGGCTGATCTAATAAATGAGGAGGGGCAGTGGAATGAAGACCTTATCCAAAGGTTGTTTACAAAGGAGACGCAACAAGCCATTCTGAAAATTAAGCTTCCAAGCTTAGGTAAAGATACTCTTATATGGAGGGGGAATGAAAAAGGGATTTTCACTGTCAAAAGCAGTTATCAAGCTAGATTCAGAGGCCATCAAATGGATGATTGTTTGTCTCTTTTGTGGAAATCAAATCTTCACGAATGACTTAAGATGTTCTTATGGAGGCTTAAAGCCAAAGTTCTTCCCACGCGGGAAAATACCTTTGCTCAAACCCAAAAAGGTGACAAAAACTGTCCGGTATGTGGGGTTGAAAATGAAACAAGTTTTCATCTTTTCTTTAAATGCCCCGAGATCAAGAGTCTTACTTTTGGCAGCAAATGGGGTTTTTCTATTGAAAAGTGGAATATCACAAACACACAACAACTGGTTGGTTTCTGCATAAACCCACCAAGAGAATTTATACATGATTAGCTAACAAAGGATTTTGACATGATCTTTCTTGCAACATTATTTTATGCAGCTTGGTCTAGAAGAAATGCTTTAATTTTTAATAAAAATGAAAGGCTAAGGCAACAATTTTCTGGCTAAATAGACAGGTGGAAGAGTTCTACTTGGCTTCACTTTCAGACATTCCTCCTAATAATCCTCAAAAGACAATAGTTCTTTGGATCAAACCTTCGAGTGGTTACCATAAAGTTAAATCAATGCAAGCTTCTCAAATGGCAAAGCAGCTTTGGCCCTAGTTATCAGAAATTCTGAAGGTATGGTGGTAAAAATGGCAGCCCAGCCTTATCCCTACAGGATGCTCATGAGGCAAAAATGCAGGCTCTGGATTGGGCATAAAAAATGTTAGAGGAGGAATCATGGAGCAATCTTTACTGGTCTTCATATGACCAATCCCTTGTAAGCAAGATGGCAAAGGAGAACAAGCCCTGTGCATGGAATGCAATATTTCAACTCCTTCAAATCCGGAGAGATTTACTCATAGCAACTGGTTTTTTGGTTGGCATCACAGATCGTCGAATGCTATTGCCGACTGTATTGCTAAATTAGCTTTAAAGTTAAATGCTTCCTTTTTATCTTTTGTAGACATTCCAGTTAGCTTCCACGCTAATATCAATCAGTTGCTGGAGATTGATATGCAGGAAGCTAGACTTGATGTGTAGTCTTGGAACCTTTGCTTTTGTTTTTTTTTTTTTTAGGTTCCTTTTGTTTTGTTCAGTTCCCTTTGTGGTTCGAGCTGTTTTTCTGTTCTGTTTTCTATAATGAAGCTTCTTTATTCATCAAAAAAAATTGTATGTATGTATGTATGTTTATAGCAATAGTACAAGGATTAAGTAGGTTATCAACTTTTTGTTTACCTAGTGCTTTAGTAAAATGACATGTTATAAATTTTATTTATTGCAAAATTAATATAAATTAAATATAGACAAGTCAATTTTAAAATGATAAATAAAAATTAAAAAATAATAACAAATCATTTTGTCAATTCACTTGTTCATTTGGTATCCATAACTCAATATATATATATAAATATACACAATTAGGTTCAAATTATCTTATAGTTTTAGCATAACGTCTTCAAAAAAAATTGTAGTGCTAGAGTGAGTGGATATGTTTTCCATTAATTTATTGCCATTTGAAAATTTAGACACATCATTGCCCCATCAGATTTAATCAAGAGTTTTTTTTTTTTTTTTTTTTTTTTTTATCTCTTTTCTTTGGAAGCTTCCTTATTCTTTCTCTATCTTCTCCGAACAAACCGACACTCCCACTTTCTCATTCTTTCTTCTTTCATCTTCTTCAACCTCATAAGCTAAGCTCCAAACAACTCATCGATGGCAAACTATGAAACACACGACTACCACCACCTCCATTGAAATCAAACCAGAAAAAATCAAACAGTCGACCCTATCCTTCAATGCAACCTCATATCATATTCTTTTTGGAAAACTCTCTTTCTCTCTTTTTTTCTTTTGCAAAAAAAAAAAAAATTCACACAACCCCTCATAATTAATACTCTTTATCAGTGTCTCTATATTGAAAATCAAATACACAACCAAGATTCTCTATTTCAAATAGCACTCTCTTTATTCACAAAAGAAACACATCTCTCCATAATTCAGAAAATTTCTGTAGTGGACCTCTTTGTTTAAAGAGTTTTATTGAGTATATTACATATTGTGGACTAAATATTATTTGTTATAAATAATATTATTTATTATGAAAACTGTTACTCGTTATAGATAAATATTACTTATTATGGATAAATATTACACATAATAGACTAATATTACTTGTTATAAATAATATTACTTATTATGAAAAAATATTACTTGTTATAGACATATTTTATTTATTATAGACAAAATATTACTTAAAAATAAAAGGTTCATGACATGAAACCTCTGTTATACTGTAGGGGTTTCACTATAGTTTAACCCCATAATTCATGCATTTCCTAAAGTCAAGGACCAATCTCCTTCAATTCTATCTTGCTTTTTCTTCTTTTTTATATAAACAAAAGGCTTATTCACACATACGCCCCTTAACTTATAGAGTGTACAACAATATGTCTTCTAATTTTAAAATTAACGGTCATGCTTCTTATTAACTTTAAACGTTGCTTTAATATCCTTTACCATTATTAACTGATAATTAATGTCATTTTTTCTCACCATGTGCCTTTCATGTGCAATGGCAACATGGGTAACTTCGTCATCCTCATTCCATCTTTCTCTTTCTTTCCCTAAAAGTTTTGAAAAAATGAAAAAAAAAATCGAAAGAGGAATAACATATGATTTTAGAGATTGAAAAATCAAAACAAAATGGAAAAATATTGTCTTGTAAAAATAATGTTCGAGTCTGATCCATGTTAATAAGAATTAGAAAGAAAATACGATATTGGATAGACAGTTACTTCGTTATATGAATTAGACATTGAAATCATTTTTACAAAACAAGATTTTTAGATTTTTTTCTTTTCATTTTTCAAATTCTAAAAGCTTTTCCCCTTTCATTTTTCTCCATTTTTACAAACTCTTTAGAGAGAAAAAGAGTAATATGGAGCGAGAAAAATAAAAAATATCACTGTTGGCATTGCAGGTGAAAGGCATGTGGGAGAAAAAATTATCCTGAAAAAATATTTAAAATTAATAAGGGACATGACTACTAATTTTAAAAATTGGTAGAAAAATTATTGCATAACCTAAAAGGTTAGGGGGAATAGGTGTAAATAATGTTAAACAAAATCATAAGTCAAGGCTAAATATCCTTACAGAATAAAAGTCTAAGATCAATCCAAAAAAAAAAATCCAAAATGGAAAAATAATGGAAATTGCAAAATCTCCAAAACTAAACAGTATTTTAACTTAGTTTAAATAATTCTAAAAATTAAGTTATTTATTTATTTATTTATGAAAATACAATCAAACATCCTCTGAGTGAGGAGAGAACAATCTAATAATGGAGATTGGAGAACACATATGGCAAGCAGTTATGATGAATGGATGGGTTATGGTTCCATCTTTTAATGGAAGATAAATATCAGTAAGACTTGGTCTCTTTTGTAAATTTGTTGATGATGACAGGTGGGTGGTTCCGTATTTCTCGTTTGGGATTCGGTTTTTGATTTTGTTGTAAAAGAAAAGCGTTTCTGTGAGTTTTTATTGGGTTGTAGAAGAGATATGCCATATTAGTTGAGAGGTTGCAGGTCATAGGTGTGTGTGAAAGAAGGAGAGATTGCTTCGACCACGAGGGAAAAAAATGATGATGATATGCAAATGCTTATGTGTCAAAAGAATACATGTATCATATAATGAATACAAGAAGTACCCATGTCCTGCCATTTCCCATTTATTCTTTGCTGAAGATTTAATGTTGTTTTGTCGGGCTAATGAGGATAATGTGTCTCAGATTGCTAAGTGTTTAAAACTTTTTTGTAAGTGGACAGGGCAGTTGATAAGTGTTGAGAAGTCCGGCTGCATTTTTTCTAATAATACAAAAGCTGGGACAAAAGCTCAAATTAAGTTCCTGCTCAACATGAAGGAGTTGCCTAGAGATACAAAATACTTAGGCAACCCCCTTTTTTTAAACAAGAACAAAAAGTTGACTTTCTCGGGTCTGTTGTCTAAGTTGGAAAGGAAACTCGAGGGTTGGAAGGCGAAGATGCTTTCACAGATTGGTAGATGCACCCTCATCAAAACTGTTTTAAACTCAACCCCTATTTACTCGATGTCTGCTAACAAACTGCCCTTGTCGTGGAGCCGGAGAGTTGATAAACTGACCCATAAGTTCTTTTAGACCAGAGGCTTAGAGAAAGTTAAATTTTGGTCCCCGATGTCTTAGGACAAAATCTGTAGCCCGAAATTTGGTGGAGGTCTTGGGCTTAGGAGACTTGAAGATATTAACAAAGCTATGTTATGCAAGATTGGGTGGTGGCTAGCTGCTGGTCCTGAAACCCTATGGATCAAAGCTCTACAAACAAAATACTTCCCTCACACTACTTTTATGAAATGCAAAAAGACAAACTCTCAATCTTGGAATTGGAAAGGAATTCTTAGCACAAGAACTATTCTCTCAAAAGGTATATGCTTCCGTGTTGGGAAAGGCGACTCAATAAGCATTTGGGAAGACCCTTGGTTTCCAAATATGCCGCATTTTATCCCAACCCCGAGGCTTCCAAATGCCAGCGAAACTAATGGTATGGTTGAGTCTCTGTTTCTTCATAATGGCAAATGGAATGAGAGTAGACTGGCTGTTTTGTTTGACACTCTGTTTGTGGCTAACATAAAAAAAATCTTTTGGAATAATCAATCGTGTGTTGATAAGCTCATCTGGCTTGGAGAGAAGTCTGGTGATTTCTCGGTTAAATCGGCATATCAATTAACCCAGAATTCTACCTATTTATCTTCGACATGGTGGAAATTATTATGGTCTACCAGGTTACTTGATAGGTTGAGATTTTTCCTTTGGAGATTGGCGAGTGGTTGTCTCCCTATTATGGCTAATCTAGCTTATAGAAATATATATGTTGGGCATATTGGTTGCCCTCATGGCTGCCAAAATGAGGAAAATGAAATACATGTCTTCTGGGAATGTAGTGTGGCTAGAGCTTTATGGTTTTCATCCCCCAGGAGCATTAAGTGGGAGTTCCTCCATTTGGAGGATATTTTTGATTACTTGAACTGTCTCATGAATCCTGATAAAACCCTCCATGTTTTGGCTCCTGATAAGGAAACTTTTTTCTTGTTTGCTACTTTAATTTTGGAACACATATGGTTTACCCAAAATGCAAGGTTTCATGAAGACAAAGCTTTCAATATCTCTACTAGCTGCCAAGCCATTCGCTGCAGGTTTGGAGAATTCTCTTCTGCTTCCCTTGATTCCAATGATGCCCCAAATAGCTCTTCCTTTCTTTATGGTGAAAAGGCTCTTGCGGTTACCAGAGATGATCATCATGGTAACCAGTTTACCATCAACTGTGATGCTGCCGTTTTGCTTGATTAAACCTGTGCTGCGGTGGTGGTTAATTTTGCTGATGACAGAGTTGCTTCGGTGACATTTCTTCAAGGAAAATATTGGCATCCCTGAAGCTGCTGAGGCTTATGCTGTCATGAAGGCTTTGCATTGGGCGATTGACAAAGGTTGAGATAACTTAACATGTGTTTCAAATGCCAAAAATGTCATCCAATGCTTGGTGAACAAAAATCCTCTAGGAGTTCATTGGTCGGCTCAAGGTTTCATCAATTCCATTTTGTATTCTATTTCTCTTATGAATTCTGTTAGTTTTCAGTGGGTTCCTAGGAGCAACAATAGAGTTGCCCATTTTGCTTGTAAGTGGGGGCTGAGATCCTCATTTGTTGGATCTTTTACCCTTTCAAATATTTCTTATTTTTTGAACTCTCAGGTTCCTGTGGTTGGCTCTTAATCTAGCTTTGTTCCTGGCAGTGATTTTTCTACTGTTTCTTTTGGTCTATAAAACTCTCATTTTTTAGCAAAAATAAAAGTACCTACGTCAGTGTGTATTTTCGGGATTATTAAATTTTTTTTCCATCTTTTTATCAAATATTTAATTGCTTTAAAAACCAAAATTTAAAACTGTATTTATGATTTACATAATTCTGTAGGGTTCATTTTTTTTAAATAAAATTTTAGTATGCAAGCACTAAATTTATATTAGACTAGTAATTACATTTTAAATCTCAATTACCAAATGATTTAAGGTCTAATAAAAAAATTTAATGTTAAAACTATTAAACATAGATGACAACAGAACGGACATAGGCAAGACGGCCTCCCCTATATCTCATTCCGTGGAGATTTTTCATTCATATCTCTGTCCCATTCACTGTTTACGTGGATGCAGAGCATAGCGAGGATTCTCCGCTGTGGAGCGGAGCATATATCTCCGTTCCCTTCTCCGTTGTCTCGTTTATTTATTTTTTAATTTTAATTTATAAAAAATGTTTAAAAAAATTTAATTTTTAAAAACAAAATAAATTTGAAATGTTTATATTTCCATTTCAAATAATAAAAATATAATAAAAATAAATAATTAAATGTATAAAAATTAATTGTAAAAAATTATTTTTATTATATAATATAAACAAAATGGGAACTATATTCTCCGTTTTCACTTCGGAGCAATTTGTTTTGCTCCATTTCAGTTCTGATTCTCTGCTCCATTAAAAGCCTGCGGATCTCTATAGAAATAGAAAAAAAGACAGAATTGTCATCCTTACTATTAAATAGATATGATGTAAATCTAATTCTCTCTCTATATATAAATTGAAAAATCAACAACAAAAGGGGTTCAAGTGAATCCCTTTATACCTCTTTATAAATTAACAGAGATTCATGGCATGTGTTGTGGCAATTTTTCGTCTCGGACCGGGCTTCTCGGGTTCCTGCAAAAACGGAGCCAAACCGGTTAGAGGGACGCCGGTGTGGTGGCCGNGTATAATTTTTGTTTATAATATGTAATTTTTTATCATATAACTGTTTTTTAAAATTTTTATAAATTCCGTCAAATAAAAAAATTCACTTAAAAATTTTATTTACTATGGATAAAAAAAAGGTTTGGCAAGGTGTCTGATAGAAAAAACAAATATGATTCACTTTTTGGACAATGAAAAAGCTTTTGGAGTGTTTCTAAAAGGTGCTTCTTCATAACTGGAGCAGCTCTTGTATTTTAATTAAACATTCAATTGAATTTGTTTTACCAAGTCTACAAGTGAAAACTCGTGCAAACAAAATTAGTTTATAAAAAGCACTACTTTATTTTTATATCTCTATTCCTATCTATTCAGTGATAGAATAATTTTTTTTAGTTGGATTATTGTATATGTTTATTAATATTTTTAAATAAGATGACATAATATCATTAATAGAAAGAGATAAAGATCATAAAAAAAAAATTTCTGACTGATTCACCAAAAAAAAAAATTCTGACTTGAGGTTTTTAATTAACATATATGTAAACACTTTTGTAAGCCAATAGAGTTCATAATTTGACATCTGACATTAGTCAAAATCGAGAAAAATTGACTCTTGTGTTAGAAATGCCAAAGTGTGATTAAATAATTAATCTGAAGTGGTTATTTTTATATGTGTATGGCAAAGCTATAAGCGGTTTCTGGGGCCACGTACCGGCATTTGTTTATAGCTCAGTACATTAATGGGCATGTGGGATATTCTGTGAATGCCATATCTTACTTATATTTCAAGAAAATGACAAACAAAGTGGATATGGGTGTGACAACTGGTATGATTCTTTGCTTGCCTCAATTATGTTAAAAATATTTTTGCATTTTCCCATTGTTTTTGTTCCTCCTCTTTGTACGGTTTTTACTAGCCAGCTAAGTCCAACTCCTTCTTCCTTGGCCTTTTCTCTTATTCTCTCCCCCATTATCATTTTGTACCTCACTTTTTCATATCCTCCTCTCCCTTTTTCTCTCTCTTCCCAAACACATCATCAGTTATACGTTTATTAACATACACATTAATTGGGTTTTGCTTCATTTAT
>QANX01000996.1:0-28859 GCA_003254975.1 Ochetophila trinervis | reverse complement strand
GACGAGTATGAAGTCCAAACTGTAAGAAGAAGACCTAGGAGAGAGGAGACAAGAGGAGGAAGGGATGACAACCTAAGTTCAATTAAGATGCACATTCCGCCATTCAAGGGTAGAAGTGATGCCGAGGCATACTTGGAATGGGAAAAAAAGGTAGAGTTAATATTTGATTGTCACAATTACTCAGAGGAGAAGAAGGTTAAACTAGCTGCAGTGGAGTTCACCAACTATGCTCTAGTTTGGTGGGAGCAACTTATACAGTCAATGAGGAGATATAGAGAATATTCGGTCTCAACTTGGGATGAGATGAAGAGAATTATGAGGAAGAGGTTTGTACCATCCTATTACTATAGAGAGCTTCATCAAAAGTTGCAGAGACTCATACAAGGGTCTAGGTCCGTAGAGGAGTATTACAAAGAGATGGAAATGATTATGATAAGGGCCAACATTGAAGAGGATAGAGAAGCTACAAAGGCGAGATTTCTAAGTGGGATGAACAAAGATATTGCCAAGGTGGTGGATCTACATCTATATGTAGAGATGGAAGAAATGGTCAACATGGCTATTAAAGTGGAAAAGCAATTGAGAAGTGAAGGGTCATCAAAAGGGTTTTCAAGCTCCAATTCGAAGTGGGGTTCCAACTCGAAGTGGAACAAGTATGACGACAAGAAGAGAGAGAAGCACTTGGAGACTAAAGAGAAAATTGGAGATGTATCCAAGTTCAAGGATAAGAGTGCCAACCCAACAAGAGGTACTTCTAATCCTAACACTTCTAGTACTTCTAGACATAGGGAAATAAAATGTTTTAAATGTCAAGGGTTTGGGCATATTGCTTCCGAATGTCCAAATAGGAAAACTATGTTGATGAGGGGTAATGAAGTAATGTCGGAGTCTGAGTCCGATGAGGAAAGGCCACCATTAGAGTATGATTCTAGTGAGGAGGAGGATGTAGAGTATCCCGTGGTAGGGGAGTCCCTAGTAATTAGGAGGGTTTTAAATTTGAAGGTGAAGGATGAGGGACTAGAACAAAGGGAGAATATTTTTCACACTAGATATTTGGTGGGTGGTAAAACATGTAGTTTAATCATTGATGGGGGTAGTTGTGCTAATGTTGCTAGTACTACTTTAGTTGAGAAGTTGGGATTAGTATGTGAAAAACACCCTAACCCTTACAGGTTACAATGGTTGAATGATAGTGGGGAAATTAAGGTAAATAAGAGAGTGAGAGTTGCCTTTTCTATTGGAAAGTATAGTGATGAGGTTTTGTGTGNATGGAGCACGCACTTTTTTGCCTCCTGCATGTTATACGNAGATCGGTGACATAAATGTCACTCAACTCTTTCGGAAAGCTTCTTAAATTAAAAGAAGAAAACATTACATTTTTGCCTTCATTCAAAGCCATTTTTGCCACAAAATCAGCAAATTGATTAGTGGATCTCTCATTCCAACAAAGACTCCAGCTATTCTCAAAAAGAGTATTTCGAATATTCTTGATTGCTTCTCTAGTGAACCATCCCAATTCTCTATGCTTCTATATACATATATAAGCTTCATCTGAGATATCTTTTAACAGAGTGGAACCAGAGTCTTAAAAATAGCCATAGCTGTGCACACGCCCCTCTTAGATGGAAGATTCGGCAAACTTTCGAGTATGAAGGTTATCGGACACTGCCTTGTACTTTGTACAGTCCACAAGTAGCTCATCACTCTTCCAAAATGCCAATGGCCACATAATTAGATCTCCAATGGGCTCATTGATTCTGTGACTCCACTTGGGAAACATCATTCCATGCCTAAATACTCTTCCTCAGAACCATCCTTTGCATTTCATCTGTCATCCGAATCTTATCAAATTCCTCATCGCACATATAATTAGATCTCTCTGAATCAGCATGCAGAGAATACACCTCCACTCTAGAAGGTCTTAGTAGAACATCATCATATTCATCAGCCTGAAAAGATACAAACTTGATGACTTTGTAATCATTGGTTTTGGAGTTGTAACCAAATCCTACTTTTTTCTGTTATTCGGAAGCCATCTTGGACAATACATGAAGTAGACAGAACTTTGGATTGCTTGGTCACTGGGTTGCAAAACAAAATAGTGTGCTCCTCCTCGTCAGGTATGCAAATCAGACCATTACACTGCAAGCCCAAATGATCGGTCCAGAAAATGAAAATGTAATTCATTGTTCCAAAAGTATAATAATGCCTCTCTACAATCTGTTGCTGCTGCCCAAATAATAAACTCCTTCAAATTATAATGGACCCCGAAAATGAATAATGGACAGAGCATATTTCTCAATCACATCATTCAGCTTATAAATCTGTCTCTAATAACTGTCTACTCAAAAGTGTAAATAATCAAGTGTAAACCTTATTATCTTGTAATCTTTAGGGTTAGAATTATAGCCAAGTCCTAATGACTTGGAGGAAGCATCTGAATTCATTGATTGATGGGTTGTACAAAAAAGACGATAGATTTTTATCAAAGAAAGACGAGGAAGATACAACTAAGAAGAAGGAGAGCCAACTTCATCTTATAATGGGGTCAACAGAAGGCAAGAAAAATACCAAAAAAAAAAACAATAACTTCAGTTTAATATTTGAGGTTTTTCTGAATGCTTTAAATTTTGGGCAACACCGGTCTCGGTACGAATTCTAATTAAACCAAGCTGCCCATTGATTTTGGTGATCATATTCCTAGCTTTATTAGGAATTTAGGATTGGTTCTTACCGTTTTTCTATAACTTGTATTTGCTTTGAATATTTAATATATGATGCGATCCTACTACTTCCCTTTCTTTGATAAGAGCATTCATCTTCGAAATTTGTCCAAAACAGACTATTTTTGGTGCAATCGAATATAGTATTTATTAATGTAACAATAAGGTCATCTGGTTGACGGATTTTATTACAGATTAAACAAATTTCAACTTGTTTTTCATAGTTCTGTCAAGAGTAAAATTAAAAATTTGCTCTACTCAGCAAAACATATATGAAGATAATTTCTAACATTCAAATAAAGAGATTAAAAAAAATCAAATACAATGGAATTTGCATACAAAAGAGTATTTTAGGCAACACTGTACTCCATAGAACATGTCTTTAGGTAGCCACTGAGCATTCTGTACTAGGAAATTGGGAGACAAACGAGACAGTTAAAAAGCACATAAGCATGGAAAAAATCAAACAAAACTCTATACTTGGCAAGATTAAACTGGACGAATAGAAAAGTAAGACCTGTCTTAATTATTTACTCTACTATATATAAGCTCCATCGAAGACATCTTTTAATAGAGTGAAACCAGAGTCTTGAAAAAAGCCATAGCTCTACACCAGCTCACATTCTCAATTGGAAGATTCACAATCTTTCGGGTATGAAGGTTGTAGGACACGACCTTGTAGTTTTTATCATCCATAAGTAGCTCATCACTCTTCCAAAATGCCAATGGGCCCCTAATATCTCCACCATCCAGCTTAATAGTTTGATGCTTGATCCAAGTATAAGAACCCTTCCTCATCACCCACATATCAATGAATGGAATCCCTGGGTCATCAATTCTGGGACTCCACATGGGAAACATCATCACAGCAACTGATCCGTTCCACTCCGAAATGTTCTTTCTCAGATCTACCCTTTGCATTTCATCTGGCATTTGAATCTTATGAAATTCCTCATCACACATATCAAAGGAAATGAGCATTTGTTTATCATCAACCCGAACCATCCAATAGTAAACTCCATTGCTGTATGCATGGTCTTCAGAGTCTGTACACCTACCAGTTTCTGTATCTATATTCTTGATCTCTCTCCATGAATCAGCACGCAGTGAATACACCTCCGCTCTAGAAGATCCTAGACGAATATCAACATATTTATCAACCTGAAAAGATACAACCTTGATGACCTTGTAATCATTGGTTTTGGAGTCATAGCCAAATCCTACTTTTTCTGTTACTCGGAAGCCATCTTGGACAATACATGAAGTAGAAAGAACTTTGGATTGCTCGGTCACTGGGTTGCATAACAAAATAGTGTGCTCCTCCTCATCAGGTATGCAAATCAGACCATTACACTGTGAGCCCAAACCACCAGTCCAGTGTTCATGCCGCTTAGAAAACTTTGGAATGCTGATATTCTCATCAATCTCAAAAGAATGGAAGTCATCGTTGGAGACAGACAGCATTATTTTCGTATCGCAACCCCTGCAAGCTATGTACTTAATAAGAATGGATGTAGAGATCGAGCTGGTATATTGACAATTCTTGGTCACAAAATCTGAGTCTTTAATGATGGCATACCACCCCTTACAAACACACTTCAATTGTACCAAACAATCGGCAGGCAATCGCAACAAGATTTGCACAGCCAATGCTTCTGGAAGATCACAAAATCTTGCCATTTCTGAATTTCCTACGAGAATCTTACCTGTTAGAATATTTGTATGAAGATTATCAAACAAAAGTAGAGCTCAATACTGTTATTGGAATGAGAGCAACAGGTAGAGAGAGGAAAACAGGGATCACCTATTAAATGAGAGACTTAAATTTATCAATTATCTCTTTTGTGCCATCACATGAAAACAGGGATAAACCAAGCACATGAATATTGTAATCGGAAATTAAAAAAAAAAAAAAAAAGCATTTGAGAAACAAGCATTTGAACTATGTGGTTAGTGATGTACATGCTCTCTGCCTCTGTTAGAGCTTCATTCTTTTGTTACTATGAAAGATTTTATACGAATGACAATAGATGGAATATATTACAAAAACATAGTAGTAATATATTACTATTATGTGTGTGCGAAACATAAGGCTCAAGGACGACTATTTTCTTCAGCTTTTCTAAATGCAGAACAATATTCTCATGTGACAAATGATGCTTTATTGAAAATCAAACTGCAGTTTCACGGAAATTTTAAATATGGGTCATTTGTTCCGTTGGTTGCATCTATAGGGAAGAAGTAAAGCTTGTTGAATCACCACTGATCCTAAAAGCTTAAGCTGATAGGAGGTGGGTCATCATCTCTTTTATATTTTATCTCTAATACTCCCCTTCACATGTAGGCCCGTTTGGGTCCTTACATGTGCATTTTCGGCCCGGCCTCTTTTGGGCTCATTTGGGTCCTCACACATATTTTATTTTTGGGTGGAGTTATTGAGTTTTGAACCTCTGACCGCTAGGTCTTTTGGCTCTGATACCATGTTGAATCACCACTGATCCTAAAAGCTTAAGCTGATAGTAGGTGGGTCATCATCTCTTTTACCAGTTTAGAACCTACTATTTTCTTCTTGTTTTCCTCTTTGAAAAACCATGGCTTCAACCCATTTTTCAGCTCCCTCTCCACCAGTTTTCACAGGTGAAAACTATGCAATGTAGTCTATCAAAATGAAGGCCTATTTGCAAGCTTTTAACCTGTGGGAGGTCACAGAAGGAGGAATGGAACCAGAGCCATTGAGGGCAAACCCCACTGTGGCTCAAATGAAACAACACAGTGAAGAGGTTGCCAAGAAGTTCAAGGCATTGGCTGCCATTCATTCATCTGTCTCTGACACTATCTTCATTAGGATAATGACCTGTTCTACAGAAAAAGAGGCTTGGAATAAGCTCAAAGAAGAGTTCCAAGGAAGTGCAAGAACAAGGCAAATGCAAGTCTTGAACTTAAGGAGAGAGTTCGAGACTTTGAAAATGAAAGAAAGTGAGCTAGTGAAGGAGTTCACAGATAGAGTTCTAAAGGTTGTAAACCAGATTAGAGTGCTTGGAGAGGAGCTGCCAGACAAGAGGGTTGTTGAGAAGGTATTGGTGAGCTTACCCGAAAGGTTTGAGGCAAAGATTTCATCCTTGGAGGAATCAAGAGACCTCAATGAGATCTCTCTCTCGGAGCTCATCAATGCATTACAAGCTACTGAACAGAGGAGGACTTTTAGACAAGAAGAAACTATGGAGGGTGCTTTGTTTGCAAAGAAAAATGGAGAATCTGTTGAGAGAATAAAAAGGGGCAAGGAGAGCTTCAGTAAAGAAGGAAATAGGAGGAGATATGGTCCTTGTTTTCACTGTAAAAAGGAGGGTCATCCAGCAAAGTATTGTTGGTTTAGGCCAAATGTGCAATGCAAGAGTTGTAAGCAATTTGGCCATGTAGAGAAGGTATGCAAAAGGAAAGGAGAGAATGTTCAACAGGCCAATCAAGCTCAAGTGCCAGATGAACCACCTGAAAAATTTGAAACTTTGCTTGCTGCATCTAGTGTCAATATGGGCAGCAACAAGGCAAAATGGTTAATTGATAGTGGATGCTCAAATCATATGACTCACAATGAGCAACTCTTTGTGAGATTGGATAGAAATGACCATTTAAAAGTTAGGTTGGGAAATGGAGCACTTGTGGATGCTGTTGGAAGAGGAGATGTTGCTGTCACAACTCCAACAGGTATGAAAATTATTTCTAATGTGTATTTGGTTCCAGAAATTAGTGAGAATTTGTTGAGTGTTGGCCAAATGTTGGAAAATCAATACTCTGTGAATTTCTCCAACAATAAGTGCATAATAAGTGACCCTCAAGGAAACAAGGTGTTAAGTGTTTCAATGAGAAACAAGAACTTCGTTGTAGATTTGGAAGAAAATGAGCTCACTGCCATGATAGCAAGAGCTGATGATCAATCACAACATTTGTATAAAGAGTTTGGTGATTATATTTTCAATTATTTTGAGCAAAAACTGATTTACAAGGCTGCTGAAGCAGAGGTATTATCCTTGAACCAGCAGAGGAAAGTTGAAAAGCTTTAAGAACAACTTCTAGAGACAAAGAATGCAATGATCCAACTCAAAACTGAGTTGAAGTGGACAACCAGTGAGCTAGAAAAGGTTGTTGAGGAAAAGATGCATGAAGCTTCAACTTCGAAAGTCCAAATGGTGAAAAATGTTGCTGAATCAAATATGGTTTCTAAAATTCAGAAATCTTCTCAAAGTTTCTGTCAAAAACCAGGAGGAGAAGCTGAGAGGATTCACAAGAAAAACTTTCAGATTGCTTCACCATATTTATGTCAAAGTCCAGATTGAAACATTGAGAACTCTCCTCAATGTTTCCCCCAAAAGTGCCAAGGAGGAGTGTTGAAGGTGGCACTTTTGGTGTCATGGCTGCTGATATGGCAGCAGAGAAGTTAAAATGATAACACATTTTGTGCAAACCAGATTAGTTCAAATCTGGTTGTATTTGGACTAGCTTTGTGTTAAGTTTTTTGATTATGTGTAAAACAAGTAAACTAAGTGTACCTTGTTATGATGTTGTGTCAGTTTTTAGAAGCCTATGTTATGATGTTTAATAGGGGTAATCAAATATGTAAAAGGCAGCATAGTTACATCTGTCAAATGACAGAGATTAGGAATTTTTTTGGTTTCTGGTTTTATATAAACCATCTGTTTTACCCTTAATGTAAAAAAAAATGGCTTTTATGCAAATATATCTTATTTTCCTCTCTTTAGAACCTCTCTTGGGTCATATTTCTAACAAAGCTAGCTAGCTTCAAATGTAAAAAAATTTCAGAAGGAAAAAAAAAAAAGTTGATTAAAAGGAAAAGGGACATTTTCCCCAAATCCCAATTGGTTATTTATACAAATATGAATCAACAAATAGAGAATCATAAACTGCACGAAGCACAATGATGCATATATGGGAAAGATAATGAAAGAATCTGTGACACTTACAACGAGCTCTAGCACAAATTTCGAAGACACAAATTAATTAGGAAACTTGGGTGAGCGACATAATTTTATTATATACAGTATAACCAGGCATTGATTCAAATATCGTCTTATGATGCAATCTTTTTAGGGATTTTAGGGTTGCAATTTTGCAGCTGAGAAAAATGCAAAGAAAAGAGAGATACCTTTTGTGTTCGATTGTGATGAATGGGGTTCAAATTTCCAGCGCTAGTATGAAGTAAAATGCTCTTGCCATTGATGGAATTTGCAGAGGACCTTTTAGGGATATTTTATCGAAATTTTAGTGAAATGCAGTCATGCTGTTGGTTTGGGGACGACACAAATCATAATATAACGTGGACTGATGCCAGTGCACCGCAGTGTGGTATTAGTCGTATTACAACTAAACTTAACTATGAAAAAAAAATTTAAAAAAAAAATGAGACATTTAAATTTTAAAAGCTCATATTTTAACTTTTAAGTATAAAAAAAATAAAAATAAAATCATCTTTTATAGTTGAATAAGGTAGACCTGCATAGTTATCAAAAGGTGGACCTCCATAATTTTTAATTTTTTTTATTAAATCTGAGACTCTCAATTTTAATTATATTTTTTTTTCAAAATTTTAGCTTTAATGGAGAACAAAAAACATATTTTTTCGTTGTTACGACTTATAATCATTTAAATAATTAAAGTAAAACAGCTAAATTTATAAATAAAATAATTATCCGTAAACGAAATAATATATAATATTATTTTATTAAAAATTTTATTTTTTCATTTACTGTCAAAGTCACTTCGTAATCATCGGGTAATGTTATATTTTTTACTGATCCAGTTGTTAGTATAACCATTTTAAGTAGCATGACTGTACTATAAAAATTTTCCACCGTTCTCTATTCAGCTAAATTATATATATGCTTTTGGATGAATTACATCTACTTTACGTTTGAAAAATAACATATACCTCTTCTAACATTAGCAGTTCATCTAAAAAGTGTATTCTCTCTCCTACATGGCTCTTCTATTTTTCTTTCATCTCTCTAATCATCTATTTTGTCTCTTCAAAACTCAAACCTAATTCTTTTTTGAGTAATTTGCATTGATAGTCTCTTATGTTTAAAAAATATGGTAAACTCGGTCTTAAGTTTTTTTGGCAGTTTAGTCTCTTAACTATTATTAAATTAGCATTGTTAGTCATTTTGGTTTTTCTATCCTTCAACTGTTAATTTGTAAGAATATTTTTTGTCTTAACAAGTTATTTTCATCATTTTTTTCTCCCGCTTTGCAAACCTTTTCACGTCCATTGCAGACAGTGTTTGATTTTGAAAAATTGTTATTATGATTCTTTAATGGACGAAAAGGATTTGCAACGGAAGAAGATGAGAAAAAAATGACGAAGATGACTTACAATGACAAAAATGTCTTTGAAAAATTTACAGCTATGTTGCTAATTTATTTATACTTAAAAAACTAAACTGCCAAAAAATAAAATAAAAGCTAAGTCTGACAAAGATTACAAACAATCTTTTTTTTTTTAATGTCTGAGTATTAAAAAACAGACACATTTTATTTCACTTTTTTGGTTATGGTTTTGCTTTTAGTGCAGATTGGTTGGGATTTGATTCTCTCGCACTATGTTCTCTATGCAATTTCAAACCTCCCACCTCCCTCTCGTCTTTCTTTTTCTTTCCTACTCTGCAAAACCCAAGAGGCAAGGGATTAATAGTCTGTTGGTAGGTTTTACTGTAAGAAAAATATATTTTGCGGAAGCATAAAATNAAACCTCCCACCTCCCTCTCGTCTTTCTTTATCTTTCCTACTCTGCAAAACCCAAGAGGCAGGGGATTAATAGTCTGTTGGTAGGATTTACAACAACACAAGAGGAAGGGGAAAAGGGAAGAGAAGGGAAATCATGAAAAGAGATGGGAGAGGGGGGAACTAAAAACTAAAATAAAAAAGTAAAAAAATCTGGAAAAAAAACTATAAAATAAATCTTGCAATTATCTGTTTAGGTAGAAGGAGAAAAAATATTGTTTTTGAAAATATATATATACAAACTGAATTTTTGCGTTCTTATTATTTAATGTTAAACTAAATATGATGATTATATAACATATATAATGTGTGTGCATGCAAAACTAAATTTTTGAGCACATCCCATGTGCTCAGCTAGCCAATGTGCTCGGATGAGTAAACCCATCTTGGCTTAACCAATTGCATCTTAAACACTTAAAATATAATTTTAGCATGTTTATAAATTTATATTCGATTACTGATTGAACTTTTAAAATTTTGTTTCTCATAGAATTCAAAAAGTTAATAAATAAAAAAAATTAATTTTAAAACTATCGGTCTAAATTTGACACGATATTATATATATATATATATAAATACATATGTATATATAAATATATTAGTTTCAAAAAATTATTATTTATAAACAAAAATGTCTATATTTTGTCTGCTTTTGAAAAAAATTGTGAATTTTACATGGGAGGATTTTTATTTTTTTATTTGGTGAATATTCACATGGGAGGATTTCTTATAAGGATTTGGATTACGAAATATAATTTGACAAGGTTTTAAACACACATGTCGTTTTAGCAGAAAAGTAGAATATATGTATATACCAGTAAAAGCACATACCGAAATAATATTCAACAACTTACAATAAAACTTGGAAAAAAGGGTGGATCTCTATATCTCCTAAAAATGATTGCCCAAATAGCATACAGAGAAAATAGAATATGGGAATTGGGTATTATATAATTCCTGTAGCTTGATTTAACAAGGGGAAAATAAAAATTCCTCGGCATAAAAGTATGGGCTTGTAACATTAGTTTTCTCTTCTTACGCTGTGGCTGATACTGCAACCCATCTTTCAAAATCCTCAATCCAAACGCTCCATCTATTACATAAAGCAAAAAGACAGAAACTTCTTAAAAACCAAGATTCATTCTGTTAGTCAATAGTCACAAAAAAAAAATTGAAAAAGAAAAAAATAACCAAGGTAGTTGCTAATTAAGACTACAAGACTATCAGAAGGCTCACTGATCCTAAATGACAGGCTATGCACAAACAGTTGCAAGAATAAAACAAAAAATGAAAACAAATTCAGGGATCGGGGGAAGGTCTAAACGGTGCCAACAAGTAGGTGATGCTGGTTTCAAGAATCCAAAATCAAATTCTTAGCAATGTGTATGATCTTTGTGATCTACAGAAGACTATAAGTAGGAAGAAATATCTTCTCAGTTCTCACCCATCATTTTCAAAAAAAATTATTTGCCATAAATGAGTGAGGAATACGAAAAAGTGACAAACATATAACAGACAAAAGGACACGAAAATGTTAGGGTTTAACCATGACATACCTTCCAAAGACCATCATTCAAATAATGCATGTTATCGACCCCAATTCCTTTGTTGATTGTCCTTCTGTACACCAAAAAAATGACTCATTCGTATATGTGCCAATCAGTAACTGGAAATGAAGCTAGAGTTCATACAGCTAGAATTCCTAAAAATAATATGTACCTTCTTTCATAGAGTAATAGCATGAAACCTTTATATAAAGCTCCTTAGATATCAAACCAATATTACCATAATTGAATCATGCTGTGAGGTAATTTGTTTCATTTTATGTTTGGCCAGAGCAGTCCTAGCAGATGAATATATCACATAACTGGTATGCATTGACACACAAACAATTATACTAGTGTCGATCAGTGTAATTTGTAACAGGAAATTAGTGTATAAAATGAAGTTTTCTGTTTAATACAAGCAGTGACATCATAGTGTCTTTAATTTACAACACATGAGGGATGGATCAACTTTCTAGAACTGGCGCTTCTGATCCTTGATGCAATCATGAATCACACAATTATACAAGAGAGAAATGACTTACATATCTTTTGCTGACATTTTTGTGAAGCCAATAGCAAGAGCATGTTGCTTTCCTTCAGCCATTATGGCCTGAGAGTATTTAGTTCTACAAATCAGAAAAATATACGACAAAAGACACTTCAACATTTCCAGACCATATAAAGAAAATTCACTAGACAAATTACAATTAATCAAACACCATGGCAACGATAAAACTATAGCTACGACATGATGTTCATATATAAGAGTCATTAACAAGTTGCAAAGTTCATACCACAGGAGTTTCTGCACCCACTTCATCATCCAAAGCACCACCAGGAGATGTAAGACCAGGACACATTATGTTTGCACCGGCAAGAACAAATTTAATTGCTCCCCTATCAACTTGCAACTTTTTCATTATATTAGGATCTGTAAAACACACAGTATGAAACAAAGGTTATTCCGCGCTTTCAACTTCTAAAGGAAAGCTTTGCTCATAAGATAAGTAAAAACCAGACTTAATTATAAGTCATACAAAAAGACTAGAAATTAAGAGTTCCTTCAAACTTAATTTGATAATTAGCAAATTAGCATCCATCCATTGGAAATTGTTGCAAGAGAAAAGTAATTATATGATCAAGAATCAATTAACCAGAGCAAATAATTATATTTCCCATCTCAAACTCACCCTTTATAAATATCAACTTCTAAATCAGTGACTCTTAAGATGAAGAGATTGATGATACCTCAGAGTTATATGTCTCCATTCCCCAAATATCAGAATCCAGAATGGAGCAAACCTTACCAGGTAATATTTTCTCTTTTTCTAATGATCTTGACATAGAATCAAAAATCCAACTCTTCCAAGTGGTAAAACTGCCCCCTCTCCCCCTATCTCCCTCTCTAAAGAATGATTTTTTGTGATGATGTCTTGGCTTTCCAATAGACTAAGCTGCCTACTATTCTTATTACATAACCATTTTAATTCCATTCAATCATAAAGATAACAAAAACAACATTTAGAAAATTGAACATAATTTCCTCCCTTAAAATTTACTCTTCAA
This sequence comes from Ochetophila trinervis, assembly GCA_003254975.1. Classification (NCBI taxonomy): domain Eukaryota; kingdom Viridiplantae; phylum Streptophyta; class Magnoliopsida; order Rosales; family Rhamnaceae; genus Ochetophila; species Ochetophila trinervis. The sequence goes on along the minus strand of QANX01000996.1, from coordinate 16,231 downwards.
CATATTCAAAATGGTTCAGATTCATTCAAGAAAGAAGCATCTTATTACAATAAAAACAACAAGAATGAACTACTATGCAATAAAAAGCTACATTCAAAGAAACATAAGATAATGAAATATGATAGCGTTGTTAGAAAACAAATATATATATATATATATATATTTACATTGATGAAGAAGTCTTAAAGTTGGCATATATGGCCCATCACGGATGTTGAAAAAAAGTGGCACATTATTTACCACAACCAAATTTAGATGGTTCTGACTGCAATAACAGGAGAAAAGCTTATTAGACTCATAACATAATTACCATGAAAAAGAATTGCTCAATTTCAAGTAAACCAAAGAAGCAGGAGCAAGAGTGATAACCATTTAGTAACAATCAGTGGAGATTTCTTTGGAAGTATATCATCCAACACTGGTTCAAGCCCTGGGTACTAATGTCGGAGTGAATTTTATGTTAAATACACATGTAAATTAAATTTAGAAACTGGACTTTAATTCATATGTAATTAGCCACTAATAACCCTTACCTCTTCTGCAATACTTTGCCGTATTTTGCGTTGGACAGATGCCTTGACTTGATTTTGTGCAGAAACATCTTCAGAGGAAAACCTGTAACATAACAAAATATGTATATATTCCGATAAAACTAATGTTAAACTTGTAGAATAGAAGCAAGAACACACTAGCGGCACCTAACAGAAACAAAGGATGAAAAGAATATAGGATAAGAGCCTCATTGAAACATAAAGAATAACCTAGTCTTAACCAAGCTGGATTATAAATAACCTTTCCTTATCCAAATCATAAACTAGTCTCAAACAAAACTCCATAGTCAAGCTTCAATATACCACAACAACCTTCAAGGGCCATAATTTACATCTTTTAGTACCAATAAAAACACAACCTCTATCTCATAAATTGTAAATGGTTATCTAACACATCTCAAATTTGAAATAACCTCATCTAATGTATAGCATAAAACATGAAGAACCACAAATTTATTCACGGGAAGATGTAAATGTAGATATTCAATACTTGCATTTATCAACAAATCTAGAACCAGCAACACTCCAAGAATTACTAACATTTTGATAACACTAAAAATTACAAAAAAGTATCATATTCTCTGCGAATACCCCAAAAAGAAATCCAAATTGAAAAACAATTTAAGATTCATAGATAACATTAAAAGTAAGAAAATGAGAAAAGAAAAAACTGAAGCAATCAAAACCCAGTATCCCAGAAATATTTTCCCACAATCACTAATCAAAGCAAATTTTCGTAAAGTAATATATAAATCTCGCGGGTATGTTAAAAATTATTATATTGAAAATAAATAGCAGCGAAAGAAGAACTTACTTTTTGAACATTGTGGAGGTGGAAAGGAGAGAAAGTAAAGATCTTTGCAACCAAATCGAAGAAAGAGCTCAGTATAGTTTGGGGGTTTTAGGTATTAGATCGATCTTAAAACCTTCAAACTCTCTGGGTTCATTTGGAACTCTTGAGAATGGTGCGAACAGTTACCTCAGCGGCGCACTTTAGCCCGCGTGGGTGTCAAGCCACTCCTTAGCCCCAAGCATGAGTCAGTAAGAATGGATACTGATGACTGTTCATCTGGGTCTGGTTTGGGCTCAATTCATTAAAAAGAGGCTTTGAGGTCATTATTTGTTGGGCCAAATTTTTGTAGGCCTTCTTAATTTTTTTTTTTAAAAGGAAAAAAACATTGATGTAAGTNATTCATTAAAAAGAGGCTTTGAGGTCATTATTTGTTGGGCCAAATTTTTGTAGGCCTTCTTAATTTTTTTTTTTTTTAAAAGGAAAAAAAACATTGATGTAAGTTTTGTAGGCCTTCTTAATTTTATACGTCTAGAAAATGAGAAAAGAAATAAGAAAAAGGGCTTTAATTTTTGTTTTTTATAGGCCTTCTTAATTCTTGGAGAGTTATCAAAAATCAAACCCAGCCGAACAAGTGAAATTAGGTTAATTTGATCGGTCATGATCGGTTTGTGTCCATTTCTAACAGAGACAAAAGCGTTTGATTCCAATCTTTCACATACAGTGAAAATAACATAAGATAGAACTAATTTCATTTGCAAATTGCAATTTTTCAAATTTTCAAATTTTTGCTGAAAATAACATAGTATTGTTGGATTTTTAATCCTACAAGTAAAATAAATTAAAAAAAAAAAGGCAAAATTCATTGACCTCTTTCTGATTTCATTACCTTATCAATTAGCATTAGAATGAAAGACTCCACCATGTGAAAACCCTTCTTAATGAATTGCTAAAAGTAATTTTTATGTAATTTAATATGCGTGTGTACACAACAAAACAAAAAACATATGTAATTTTTTTTGTACCATCATAATTTTCACATGATGTAAGCAGAGAAAAATAAATGTTCTGGAATCTTAAGGTTTTTTAAAAAAAAAAAAAAAAATTTGATAGAAGGTTAAAAAAAAAGATTGATGTATCCTACTCATAGCCTCTCAAACCACTCGACCAATCTCAGTGGAGAAATGTTGCATACATTGTCAATAACATGTAGATGTTATATAATTGGTTGGGCCCAAATATTGAAATAGCACTATTTTATTAATGTTGTTATTATAACCAAAGTTTTGTTTTAAAAATTATATCATATGGGAATATTGAGGATCCCCACTCATAATGTTTGTGAAATTGTGATGGTCCCAAAATTAAACTAGCTACTGAATTACAAAATAAAATAAATAAATAAATAAAACAACCACTTCTTGATAGTTATCAAAAGATTTACATTACACCATATGAAAAGGGCCAACTTAAGAGATTTTAAATAACTTCATCACTATTTGTTAATACACAAGAAGTCTATCGTCCTAAACATGACTATTTCAATTAGCAAGATGTGGAGTCCTATTGTTTCCAGCGTCTAAAAGTTTTTGGAAAATTTTCACATCGATATTTTTTACTTTTTAGTTTTTCCATTCTAATGTTAAATGATAAATAAATTAAATCTAGTCCTGGTAAATTTTAACACGATCTGTTAACACGCCACGTATATGAACATTTTTTACAAGTTTGTGTTTAGCTTAAACAAGTTGTGTTGATAATGGGTTGACCCATTAAAAACCCGTTAAAATAACGGGTCTTAACAGGTTAACCCGCAAAAACCCGTTAACACCCCGTTAGTCCAATAGTATTTTTGTAATTTAATTTAAAAAATATTTTTGAAGTAAATTATAAACTAAAAAACTCATTTTTTGAATAGTTAATTATAATATTGTGTTACATATTCTAACTAAATTATTATTTTTGCATGTTGTAGGATTTTGATATGTGCTACAATTATAGCTCTTCATCCAAAAAAATGAGTTAGATAAGTATTTGGATGAAGAGAAGTTTAATAGAAAACAAGAGTTATATGTCCTTAATTGGTAGAAAATAGAACAACTTCGATTTCCAATACTTTCTCATTTGGTTCGTGATGTCTTAGCAATTCATATTTCAACAGTGGTCTCTGAGTCCGCTTTTAGTATTGATGGTCGTGTATTGGATCAATTTCACAGTTCACTAAAGTCAGATGTGGTACAAGCTTTATTATGTACAAAAGATTAACTTTTTGGCAAGGGAGATAATTTACATTTATATATATATTACTATTTTTTTAACATGAATATTTATAATTTTATTATATATTCAGTTTTAGATGATATCATTCATTTAAAAGAACTCACAGAAGATGTCATTGCATTGAGTGTTGAACAAGTTAAATTAGGACAATGTTTTAACACATTTTCTATTGATGATTAGATGTATTGAAATTTGAGCGGTATGCATTTTTTTTTAATATTATTTTAGATAATAATATGCAATTTAACTTTTCTTTTAGGTGCTTTGAAATTGTGCTCAAGATATCATATGCATCAGAGTGTATGCAATAAATAAAAATGTAGTTGAAACTGAACATATTTATGTATTATTGTTATTTTAAACAATATTATTTTAGATTTTTATTATTATTGTAGAAGGATTTAAGTATTATGTTTGTATGATTTGTTATTTTTTTAACATGTATTAAATATGTTGTTTTAGTTTTTATTTTTGATTTGTAAAATGATACAAATATTTAAGTTTGTCGCTTCATTATTTGTTAGTATGGACTATGAATTATAAATCAAATCTATTTTTCATTTTTTTTAAATAATTTTGAAAATACGTTTAACGTGTACGGGTTACACGATAATTTTATGAATGGATTCGGATTTACATATTTCAACACGAAAGCTTAACGGGTCGAATTTGGATAAAAAAAATTTGACACAAATACAAATACGATACGACACGATACATTATCAGGTCTAATTAAATCAGAAAGAAGTCAGTGAGTTCGTGCCTACTTTTTTGTTATAATTTATTTGACTTGTACGGTTCAAAATCCAACAATACTATAAAAGCAAAAATTTGAAAAATTGCAAATTAATTCAATCTAAAGTTATTTTCACAGTATTCGAAGGATTAGAATCAAACATTTTTGTCTCTGTTAGAAATGGACACAAACTGATCAGGACCGATCAAATGGACCTAATTTCATTTGTTCGGTTGAGTTTGGTCATCAATTCGACTAGCTAGGAATAATTTTTAATCTTAAACCAAATAGATTCGCCTATATTATTTTTAATNTTTTTTTTTTTTTTTTTTTTTGTAAAAACAAAATGCTATTAAACACAAAAGAACTCCAAAGAGGGAGATTACAACATAACATTTTCCGTAAAATCAGCAACATAAATGTCACTCAAAGTTTTGGGAAGAGATCTAAGGTTGGAAGAGAAAAACATAGCATTACAGTTAACTGCCAAAGCTGACTTTGCCATATAATCAGCAAATCTATTAGTTTCTCTAGCATTCCATAAAAGCTCACGCCTATTAAGCAAAATATTGGACCTAACAATTAAAACAGTCTCTAGTATGCCAACCTATAAGGTTCTTTGCGGAATTGATCTCATTCACCACCTATTGAGCATTGGAAGAGAAACTCAACTTCCTCCAATGCATTTTGATGCCACACTCAACTGCCCATTCCACAGCTCTTGTTTCAACTTCATAAATCGAAAAAACTTGAACTAGCTTTGTTCGAGTAACCACTAGGAGGCCATTTTCATCCCACACAACAAAAGTGAGGGCATCGTTGTTTCCAACCACGGCTTCATCACAGTTAACTTTCCACCAGCCCACAGCCAGGGGTTGCCATCCTACTCCACTGGTCGGAGTGTCATGGGGATGAGGGTAATGAAAGATCACTGAAAAATCTCTCACAAATTGATCAACCATCCTAGCCCTCTCCCTAATATTATACTTTCCCTCAAACAAACAATCATTTCGGAATCCCCAAAAAAATAAAGAAGAGACATCAAGAAGGATGATATATTCATCCTATCCTCTGCTCCATAACACATCCACTCTGGAGGATTGACACACGCTTCAACAATCTCTGGGACACTATCAAACAACCACTCATCAAGTCTTTCTCTCCAACTACAAGCAAATGCAAGGGCCCTGAACCCGCTGCACTCTTTAAACAAATGAAGGATATTCTCTAAATCCTTCTCCACAAACTGCACAAGAAACATTAGAAATAATGAATATTCTGTTCAGAAACTTTCTAGTTGGCAGCCCGTTAGATAGAACTCACCATAAGAAGATTTTCAGCCGCTCGTGCAGCTTGGAGTTTCAGAGGGCTTTCCACAGATTGTGTTCCAAATCCGGAGAGTGAACATTGATTGCATAACAATTACTAACAGTGAACAAGCCAATTTTGTTGCCGCACCAAAAAAGCCTATCTGCATTTAATGAGGAAGACCATGTCATGTTAAGAATGGCTATAGGAGAGTCCTCCTCACAAATTTCTCGGATCAACTCGGAATTCCATCCCTGGTCATCGTTGCATCACAGGTTACAAACTCTACTCCATTGAGCAACATCTACCCCATGTTTAACCATGGGAGTTTTCCCAGCAATCTCCGCAATCCAATGATCCTTCCACGGATTAATTTTAAGGCCATTTCCAATCTTGAAGTAGGCTCCCTTTCAAATAAATGTCATTGCACTCAGAATACCTTGCCACCTCGAGGTCGATCCTTTAACCCTTCCAACTTCAAAGAAAGTTTTCTCTCTTAAGTACTTAGCATGCATTATTCAGCTCCAGAGGCTGTCACTTCCCTTAGCCATCTGCCATCCCAGCTTTGCAAGTAATGCCGAGTTAATATCCTTGAAGCGGCAAAACCCAAGCCCCCCTTCTTGCTCAGGCTTACAGATGTCCGTCCAAGCTTTCAGCGCCAAGATTCGCTTGAAACCTTCTTTATTTTCCCACCAGAATCGCATAACCATAGAGTCTAGATCCTTGCAGAGTCCATTTGGCAACCGGAAAGTAAACATGGTGTAATTCGGGATAGCTTGGATAACCAAAGTGATAAGGGTGACTTTTCTAGCTTTAAACATCCAAGTTTCTATTCCAACCTTCAATTCTGTGGCTAACTCTGTCTTTCAAAGCTTTAAAATCCTTATTCTTGTTCCTACTTAAAAGTAGAGTATTCCTAAGATATATAGAATCAAGAGGCATTTCCTTAAGCCCGATAATTTTTTTAACAGAAATTCTAGTTTCCTTCGTGGTATTTTTAGAAAGCAGAACGTTGGATTTGATGATATTAGCTTCTTGTCCAGACTTAGATGGGACAACGTAAAATACCTGTATCACTCCATTTTAATGCCGAAATTTTCTGCTTTGTTTTGCATAAAAAAATAAAATATATTTTAAAAAACAGAGCGGGCCGTGGAGAGGCCACCTATTCGCTCCGACCCATTGTCATTCTTAATTTGATTTGGAAAACAAATGAAAACAAAAATCAAAATGTAAAAACAACTGAACATACCAAACGGACATGTACCCATAATCTTTATCCCTCTGTTTTCAATAAAATTTTATTCAACATCAAAATTAATCAACCCATATCTCAAAATCAAGTAACAAAATCAAAGATTATCTCCAACACGGGTCCCACGGCCACTACCCCATGACCTATCACCAAAAAGCAGACAGAGATTGAAAGCGTTATTTTAATTTTTATAATAATATTGAAGTGTTTGCGAATAAATCTTGCCAAAAAGTTGAAACGTCACTCAGTCTATTTGGGGGATGAAATTCAACATGCAACAGTCAACAATGAGTCGTATAAAATCCCAAATACGATTCAACCCGGTCCACAATTTTGTGTTGTTTTTCAATTCAAGTCAACCATATAAACCATTGACTACACTCAATAACTTAACTAGTAGTATGTAAATTTAATTCGGTTTTAGACATTTCAAAATCAGCATTGTATAGTTTATACATTTCTTATGTTTCGCATACCTAAATCCCATCAATCATCATAGCAATGAAAAAGAAAAGAAACCATCATTTTCGTGATATGGAGTTCATTGAATGGGTACAAAATGCGATGTAGAATAATGATATCTCAGATAAATTTCCATCCCAAATTGAAGCGAGGCGAGCCAAAAGCAAATCATTCAGACAAAAATATACAAACAAAAGAACAACAGTACCTATTCACCAAAAAAAGAAAAAGTAAAGAACAATAGCAGCTATCAAAACCAAACCAATTTCCCCCTCCAGAGAATATGCAAACCCACCTCGGAAACAGACAAGACAATAGACACTACCCACTTCAGAATCCCAAAATCATGTGGAGGCCGAAGAAAGGGGTGCTGATGATAAAAAACGATAAAATATATATCATTTAATATGTGTCACTTTTAATTATTATGTATAAAATGAGTTCAAAAATCTATAATTATATATAACACCGTGTTACCATACAATAAAAAATGCAGATTTTACATAAGTATTATTAAATGTTCAATGAATAGTAGTTTATAATGGTAAATAAAAATATAAAAGATACCATAATTTATTTTTCAATAATTTTAAATTTTAGAATAATAATAATTCAATATAGATCGCATTAAATATTTTTAATTTAAATTCAAAATTCAATTATTCTAAAAAAAAAAACGACTTGTAAATATTCAAACTGAATCTAACAAAAATCAAAAGAAAGTGCTAAAGAAAAATATAAAAAAAACATTACCTCTTTAAGTTAAAAAAAAAAAAAAATTCGTGTAACGCTATTTTTTATTTTAGTTTTTGAAAATTCAATAGTAGTAGTACCATATCATCTAAACGAGGATGGTCCAATCACACCCAGTAGGCAAATACAACAAATTAAAACGTGGCAATCATCGAGCTGGTGATGACATTGGCAGGGGAGTTTATAAAGCAGAATGTATATACATATATCAGTCAGGCTTTTCCCAAGTCACCACCACCACCGCACGTTTACACATCGCACGCCTTAACCACCCTCACCACAATCACCTTTTTTCATTTCTACTCGTTCTCTGCTTCCATGGCTGTTAGCTTAAGCTTCATCGTTGGCATTATTGGTCAGTCTATGTATATTCTTCTCATTTGATGGTTCATGGGTTATATATGTTTGTTCTCAGTTGATTTCTTACTTTATTTGCAGGTAATATAGTATCCATACTGGTTTTTACTTCTCCCATGTAAGTAAACCATCAAATTAAGACCAGCAATTTTTATTTTATTTTTTTATTTTGTTATAAATAACCTTCTTCTCTTTTTTAATTTGTAACTGAGAAGGAATTGTAAAGGAGTTAATGCCATGGTATAGTTCGATGTACTTCAATATGAATATCTAGTTGAAGAGGAAGGTAAATAGCTAGGCTTAGATAAATTGAGATTTTGGTACAGTTTAAGACTTTAGAGCAGCTCATCTTGATTAATTTGAAAAGGAAACCCAGAAACAACATTTTATTATTTTTTAAGGGGCCATCTTTTTCCACCACTAAGATTCTATTTCATTTTCTAGGTAAGAATTAAAAGTTATGATTAGCTTGCTTGATTATGTTACTCTTTCAATTTAATCTACTTTTTTTTTTCTAAGAAGAAAAAAAGAAAAGAGAAAAGTTATCTCACGTCTCTAATAGATTAGACAAAAAAAATCTCGTTTAAATTGTTTCAAAAACAGAGAAGAAAAGTGAAATAAATAGAAAAAGAGATAAAAAAAAGAAGATGGTAAAGAAAGAGTAAAGAAAAAACGTACAACTATTTTCATGTATATTGCAGAGAGAGTGAAAAAAATAATAACTGATGAAGTCGATGCCCTCAAGCTTACACATTGCGATAGTTACATAAAGGAAAATAAAAGATTCTTTGTCTGATATTGTACTGTACATATTGATAATGAATATTGAAGTTTCAATTTTTTGTCTCCAAATGAGGTGGCAAGAATTTATTGGTTCAACTTGTCCCCTATCCATATCTTATCAGTTTCTTTAGCCTTTTCATTTTACAAATAACTGATTTACTAGAAAAACTGCTTATGAGTAAGTTTCTGTACCAAAAAATAAAAAAACAGAGATAACCATATAAGCCTTATCTCCCTTAGCTTTCCACCTATTAAGAAATGAATTAAATCCAAGGCATATTAATAACTAATATAATTTTGATTCAGCAATTTACATAGTAGTGGTGGTTTTCTTTTTTCTTTTTTCTTTTTTTGTTACAGACAAACTTTTTTGAGAGTGGTGAAAAAGAAATCAACAGAGAATTACGTAGGGATTCCCTATGTGACAACACTTTTAAGCACAAGTTTATGGACATTTTATGGACTTCTGAAACCTGGTGGTTTACTTGTCGCGACTGTAAATGGTGCCGGTGCCGCCCTTCAGTTCATCTATGTCACTCTCTTTCTCATCTATTCTCCTAAAGATAAAAAGGTTCTGATAGTTAAACAATCTTCCTTAATCCCACACGTTACATATATAATATGTTTCCCTTTTATAGCAAAGTTTCACTTTCTCCACAGCATGCTCTATGATACATACTTTTTGTCACATAAAATTGGCAAAACATATTTGATTGGACCGACTAAAGCCAAGTTTGGGATATTGGAACGTTTAATTGGATCACAAATGTTATGAATTCCTCTGTTTCTCTTATTTATAGGAAGTGATAATTATATGGTAGTAACTTGCTAATCAATGGTGTTTCAGATTAAGACAGCAAAGTTGGTTGCCATACTCAACGTCGGGTTTCTTGGATCAGTCATCGTATTAACACTGCTTGCCATCAAAGAAAACGTAAAGCTTACCTTTGTTGGGATTTTGTGTGCTGGATTAACCATTGGCATGTATGCATCTCCTTTATCAGTCATGGTAAGCTAATATATAAATGTTGACTGATCAAGAAAGTAAAAATGTTTTAAGGAAATCAAAAGTAAAAATTGTTGTTTTGCAAAAGCATAAAGATTGACCATAAAAATGTTTCTGTATTATGCTTTTTCTTGTGACAGGGAATGGTGATTAAGATGCAGAGCGTTGAGTACATGCCATTTTTACTATCATTTTTCCTTTTCCTAAATGCTGGTATTTGGTCTATATATTCTCTGCTGGTCAAAGATTTGTACATTGGTGTAAGTCTTCTATTCTTTATTTCCTTTCCTAATTCCTACCAATTAGTTATTGTCATGTTGGACCAACTTAGTTTTTGGAACTGTTAAAGTCAACCTCATGAGTTTGAGCTTATAAGAACAGTAACATTCGGCTGTGGTCATATGGGATCAAAGCTGAAAGTTTTAAGTTCAAAATCTTATAGTGCTAGTTTTCATAAATTAAGCCCGCACGTTCCAGCTCTCATAAGTTCTCTGGTATTGGGTTGTGCTACATAGGAACAAATATTTATGACCGTTGTTGTGGCGATTTCTTTTGTGTATAATTATTTCAGGTACCAAATGCGATAGGTTTTGTATTAGGAGCAGCTCAGTTGGTCATTTACTCATTGTACAAAGATAAGTCAAAGACCAAAACATCCGTAGAGACAATGGAAGAAGAAGGCTCGGTCACTCTGGTTAAAGGAGTGGTGGAGATGCAAACTCATGGTGGCAATGGAGAAGATATTGTGAAGAATAAGAGCCTGAGCAAAGGGCATAGTCTTCCAAATCCATTATTAAATCAACTGAATAGTATGCCACAGCAGATCATGAAGTCCCTTTCTTCGAGTTCATATCAAATTGACTCAACTTGGGCTTATGCAGATGATGTTGAAAAAGGAGAAATTGATCATGGCCTACAATCTTGAACCGAAAATTTCAAAATAATTGCTTGGGAATAGAATAAAAGAAGGAAAAAAAAAACTGTTGCTCAAAGTGGCTATTTTAATTTGTGTCCATTATCTTTGTAGTTTAGTAATAATATGGATGCTAGTGTGAGAAATAATTAAAGTGAATAATAATACTTTTATTTTTATTTTTTTTCGGATCCAATCATAATCTGTTTTGTACTAAGAATTACCAATTTTGACTTTTCTCTACACATAGCTAATTAGAAATTAGAACAGGATCCTCTTCGCAACAAAGCAAGCTTTTGCCTACTTACCAAAAAAAAAAAAAGCAAGCTTTTGCCTAAGCGTATCTAATGACATGTGGTCAGTTTCTCTCTTATTTTATTTTAATTTATTTTGAAATACTCTTATTTTAGTTTCTAAAACTCCCAAATAACGATTTTTTTATAATAAATATATAAATTTAGCAATGGGGCTATACATATTAAAATATTGATTAAATTTGTTTATCAAATGATGTAGTAAATGATGTGTCAATATTTAATTAGTTATTTTTTTATTTATTTAAAGATTCATATGATATGTTAATCAATAATATTTTAATACATATTATTTGATAAATAAATTTTATCAATATTTTAGTATTTATAGCATTATTCCAAATTTACTCTTTAATGCAACTTTTATATATTCTTCTAAAGATTCATGAATCTAATTATCTACTGAAAAATTTAAAAAAATAAAAAACATTATACATATTTTTTTTTATCTTTTTAAAAATTCAACAGATTTTAGTAACAAAATCCCAAATCGAATATTCACTTTTATTTTATATTGTAGGGTATTTTTATGTTAATAATATCAAGATTTTAATAAGAATATTGTTCTACATTTCTTTTATTTTATTTTTTCCTTTTTTAAACATGTTTTACACGCTCCCTATTTATACTAAGAATCTCCACCCCATTAGGGTTGAGGCAAAAAAGTATTTAGCGCTAGGGAATTGAGTGAATAGTGATTGTTGGATTATATCCTAAGATATAAATATATATGAGTAATTCTATAATAAAACTATCTTTATTTTTAAAAATTAAAATTTTCATTAAAAATATATTTTTAGTACAATTTTGAAAATATTTTCACTAAAAATAAATTATGAATGACAATATTTTTAAATTTTTTACTAAAAGTATAAAATATATTTTTAGCGACAATCTTCATTTTAATAAAATAAAAATATATTTATTTTAAAATTTCATATATAGTATTAGTAACCCTCTCAAAAACTTTTTGTTTAGAATTTGTACACGATAACGCGTATTTATAAATGGATATATATAGACGTGTGAATTTTTTTATCAAGTCTATTTATTTATGAATATGCACTAAAATTATATTTTTAGTAACAAATTTAAAAACATTGTCATTAAAAATAAACTATCAATGACAATATTTTCATATTTGTTACTAAAAATATACTTTTAGTGACAATTTTTATTTTAATAAATTGAAGATATTTTCATTGTAGAATTTTAATATATATATATATATATACACACATTACGGCTAAGTTGGTTCACAGCATTCTAAATCTAAATCTAAATTAACATTTTCATTGAATTTGTAAATCTAAATCTAGCAGTATAGAATGGGAGCTTTTTGCAATTTTCCTGAAGAGCTGATAGTGGAAATCCGGTTGAGATTACAGACGGAGTCCATTCTACAATCCGAGTCCGTCTTTAAATGGTGGTGGGCTTGGCTCTCACCAATGACTAAGCTTGCGCAACCAAGCACCTCCATTACTTTAACACCAACATGTCATTATCGTTCTCTACAGCCTTACTACTCTATGGACACCAATTAGGGTGTTTGTAGGGTCTCATTGCAATGGCATCTTCAAAGTGGAATACCACAGCCAAGGAAATTGAAGCTTCTTCCGGATGCATACCCTCCCAATATTCTATTTGCGTACAAGGGGGATTTGTGTATGATTCCAAAGCTAATGAAAATACAAGTTGTCAGGATTATGGCAATTAGGCCTGAATTTATACATAACTATAATGATTACAAAGCTGACATATACACGCTGAGCAATGATTGTTGGAGAGAGATTGACATTCATGAGAATGTTCCACGTCTACGAGACTATAATTTGTTCACTAAGGAAAAAGTTCACTGCAAAGGAGTTCATTAGTGGGTCACATTGAGTCTTAACAAAACCTTATTACTTTCCTTTGATATGTGCGATGAGAAATTTGGTACCATTGAGTTGCCTGTGTTGGTTAGTGTTTTTGAAAGGGAACTATTATTTGGGAAAAAGTACTAATATCAGGCTTATATATGTTGCGGAACGACACCGTTGCTTTGCTAGTATGCGATAGTACTAGAAGTTGTTATTATATGGATGCTCATGTAGTGACTGAAATGTGGGTGCTGGAGGATGGTTGTACTTCTTGGACCAGACTCGAATTAATTGGGCCAATCCACGGGTTAAAAAAGGTAATTTCATTTTTGGGTAATGATAATCAATGATGAAAATATTAGTATTGACGGAAATATTAAAAATTTAAAATTTAAATCGATAAAAATACGAAAAAAATGACAGAAATTTATATAAAAATATGAAATTTTTTAATAAATCTTCAGAATATGCTTATTTATTAGATATTTTATCAATTTAACTATAAAAATTGAAAAAATATTGAATGTAAATCATATTTATCATAATTAAGAGATTTATAATATTCGCTGATAGGAACAAAAATGTTATTAATTAAGTAATGAATTATTTATTAATCAGAATTATAATACAAGTACAAGATTATTTAAATATAAGTCAATACAATATAGAATTTTTTGGTGGTTGAAAATTTTCACTCTTTTTCTCATCCTCATTTCTAGTTGTGCATTGAGAGAAATATTAATCAAAAGACACATCTCCTTTATAAGTTCAGAGTTTTCTCCAACCCCAAATCTATATTGGTATTGCAGATTCAAATAATAAGTTGTATGAAAAAAGAAAATAAAAAAGTACTTTAGTTTCATTAATAATGTGAAAAACTATAAATAGTTCATATAAATTAAAAATGAAGTCATACTTGTTGCATGTAATGGATGACCTAAAGTTTTATCCCGCCTGTCATTGATGATCTTTAAAATCCACTTTGCACCATGTTTTTTTTCCAAGTTCCTCTCTAACAACAAGCATCAACTCATACATTGCTCCCATTGTTGGATAGACCTCAGTGTCAACAACACGTAAAAGCTTGTATAATGCCTCAAAAAATTCACACACCTTTTGTGCTTGATCCCAAAAGTATGATCAAATACTATCATTTATACTTTTTGACCTGTTTTTGACGCACCATACGTGTGACCTGCCCAATCATCAAATGTGAATAGCTGCTTTAGTCCTGCTTTATTTTTTAATCAAACTATCAAGTGCAAGATAGTTTGTTGCAAATCGTGTAAGTCCAGGACGAACAATATATCCTTTGTAAGTTTCACGCATTTTTGCCAGCAACCAATTGTGATTGTTGATGTAATTTGTGATCATTCTAGCTTGTTTGATCATTGGCCACTTGCTCATTCTTTCCAATGTCTTCAAACATAAGATCAATGCAATGTCCTGCACATGGAGTCCAATACAAATGATAACACTCCATTAACTTTTTTCCAGCCTTAACAAAAGCAGAGCCATTGTCTGTTACTATATGTACCACATTTTGTCTCCCCACATTCACAATCACTTGTTTCAATAGGCCATATATGTATGGATGATCCTTGATCAAATTTGAAGCATCAACAGATTTAAAAAAAAAAAATATTTATTTTACCTTTAGAGTACACCATAAAATTGATGATAGACATTTTTGTGGGACCTGTCCATTCATCACACATGATTGTACAACCATAAGTCTCCCATTTTTCTTAATAATGAACTTGCAAAATGAATATCTTTATCATAAAGAGATTCGTTGTTCCTCATACTATTCACATATTCTTTTATCTCTTTAAACTCCAAATCCAGATATTTTGTCTTAATCTCATAAAGGGTAAGGGGTTCTACACCTATCCCTGCTTGTTGACATCCCACCACTAAATTTTTTAAATGATGAGATGGTGCTTTATTAGGTGGAAGATTTTCATAAATAAAAAACTTACTTGTAAGCTTTGCCATACATTTTTTTATCTTTCCTCCAAACAAAAGATTTTTTATATTCTTTTGCCTTGCTTGAAATGACTTGTAAAATTTTGGTTCATGCTTTGATTGTGGTTCTCTAAGACTCCATGTTCGTTGCACCATTGGTCTACCTTGACTACTAGATTCACTTTTTTGAGCCACAGCTGGAATTTTATGGAGATGACTTCTTTCCCACTCAGTTTGTCTAGAATCACAAATTGCCTATCGATATTCTTTTTACTGATAAGGATCCATTCCATGTGGGAATATTATATTATCATCAGATTTTTCGTCTACGTCAGTCGCTTTAGTACCAAGTTGGCCTAGTAATTATGCACGAATCTCCTCCACTCGATTTATTTTTTTGGTCTTGTGCTCTTGATTTCCTTCTAGTAACCCAACTATGTAACTTTTTACTTCAAGAGACACATTTCCACAACATTGTACACTGTGTGAAGGATCCATACCACTAAAATGGTATTTAAGGAGTATTACTCCACCACTTTTCATCACATGTCTACAATATTTGCATATTGTTCTATTTTTGTTGCCATCAATTGGAATGTCATGATCCCAAGTAGAATCACGTCTGCTTCCTCCACTAGCCATTAACTTATGACATTTCATATAGTAATAAAATAGTATTAGTTAGTATGTAAATTGGCAAATTGAATTTTATAAATTGTAATTATACATTAACTTAAAAGAAATCAAACTCATACTGATTTGTTAGTTGTAGACATTGATAAAAATATTGCACAGCAAATTGACTTCAAAATATAAGCAAAGCCACGAGAACAATGATATTAAATTTATGAACATAAAGAAGAGAAAAAAAAAAGCAGTGAAATAAAAAGACA
>QANX01000994.1:54207-75336 GCA_003254975.1 Ochetophila trinervis | reverse complement strand
TATTTTAATCACGATTGTTGATCATTTTTTTCCAACACCACTTGGGATATGACTATTCAATATAAACTTTTCATTTTCTTTTCTTTTGCATCCTTGGATTGCCGAGACATCTCATAGCCTTGTGGTCAAGTTACCTAAAAATGTCTCTTTGCTCCTGGGTTCGAGTGTCGGCACAACATATTTCCTTGGATTGCCGAGTAAGCTTGATAATATGTAATGCTGAATTGTAAATGTATCCTGCTGTATTGTTGTGGTGTATGATGAACAATATTTATATCATATTCTATTTATATTTATCATCTCTAGACATATTTATTTTATTATTTATTTAAATGATAAATTAAATATTTTAAAAAAAATCACATATTAAAATTCTAGATGATTAATAATTACCAATTCAAAATATTATAAATTTAAAGTATATTAAATATCTTTTAAACATGTATTACTATTGTCAATTTAGAAATACTCAGAATATTATAAACTAAATAAAAATTGTACATCCAACATAAGTAATAAAAAAAATATATAGTATTATGTAAATATAATTATTTGAAAAAAAAAAATGAGGATCATTTACCTCAAAGTCATTATATTAGAACCTTAAGTAATTGCAAAGAAATAGTTCATGTGGATTTTAAAATAATTTTTTTCCAATTAAATATTTATTGCAAATATAAAATTTTCTACTTTAATTTGGTTATTTTAAAACAAAAACATTAAATTGAAAGAAATTGATTTCGTTATTTTAAAATCCAGATCAACTATTTTATCACTCATCAAAATTTCAATAAAAATAATTTATAAAGATAGATGGTCCAAAAAAAAACCATTCAAATTTACCTTTAATCACTTAAATAATAATAAAATAAAATATATAAATCTATAAAAAAAAATTACGATAAAAGATGCAGTTGTTCCATACATTATCAAAAATTTTTATGATAAATAATTTTGTGGGACCAGTCTGGCCAGAGTGTCCTTTGATAGGTCAATCACAATCTTATGTCTTCTGATGCTATGGTCATTGTTATTTGGAATTGCAGACCTGCCGACAAAGGTGCGAATAATGTTGGTAAAGCTGTCTTTGTAAAATAATAGCTGTCGCTGATGTTGTAATCCACCTTTGGAGGCTTTTTGTGCTTTAAATGCATATTTGATGTTCACCAAAAAAGTTCAAAAAGTGGATCAGACACGAGGTCTAATCTTATTGACGGAAAATGTGGAAAATCAAATGATTGCAACTATTTACCAGAAAAAAAAATAAAAAAAAATCGTCCATGTATAAATGTATCAACTGTATTTTTTCCTATTTATAGATTTGATTTAGTAATAAAATTATTAAAAATACACTTAATTATGGATTTAATCAAATCTGGATGAAACTCTCTTCTTCTTCTTTTAATTTTAGAATATTTTTTAGAAAAAAAAAACTATATTGTTCCCCAGCTTTATCAAAAAAGAAATTAGAGATTTTCTTTTTTAGTTCATACATGGTAAGGAAGCTTTAATGTACTATTTCATATAAAAAAAAATGAAATCATTACCTAGATTTAATTTTTTTTGTAAACTGTTACCCTTTGATACATAATTGTTTTTGGAATTTTAAAATGTAAATTTTTCACATTTTATTTCAATATAATATATTAAATTGCAGTCAACATTTTGCACAATTTTGAAAATTTTAATTTTTTTAAAAGTCTTGTTTCGAAAGAGGTGAGATTTTTGAAATACTGGATAAAATATTTTCGCATGGAGAGATGAAAAACGAATATACTTGCATTATTCTGGTTAGTTTTCAAATATAATTATTGATTGTTTTTTTTTTTTGTTAAAGTTTATATATGGAGTTCGAAAAGAATTATTGACACATATGTAAGTTCACAGCTTTGTTTTCTGTACGTTGTCGTTGTCCCCTAACTTTAAATCTTTTACTTAATTTCTTAGCCAAAAAAAATAACTTTAAATCTTTTACAGTCCATTTTCCATAACCTTTTAAGTTTCAAATTATAACTTCCACTACTGTCATAAAGTACCCTGCTGCAATGCGATTATTTCTATAATACTTTTCTTTATCTTTTTTAACAAAAAAAAAAAAGTTGTTTTATTTATTTATTTGAGAAACATTTTGTCATCTTAAACCATTCATTGCATTGAATATACTAAATTATTTTAAATTTAATCTAATCAAATTAGATTATACATAAAATAGTACAATTTAATTTAGTTTAATTTCGTTCAACAAATAAATTTTTAAAGATTCTTAACATGTGTATGCAAATAATAAGTTAAAGATGAAAAAGTAACAGCATATTCAATATCTTAAACAATATTTTTTACTTTAAAAATATAATTTTTTAAATAAAATACATCTGGAAAAATTTTAAAAAATAAAAAATATTTTTTTTATCCAATTCTATAGTATTCTTTATAATTAATTTTTATTTTATATTTTTTAAATAAGTATGATTTTTTTTCCTATAGCAAAGTAGTATTAAAAAAATGAAACATTTAATATTTAATAAATTTGAGCTAATTACAAATTTATCTTTTAAATTTACGAAATTAATACATAGTCCGTACTTTCATTTCTTTTTCTGTAAATTTAGCGGGAAAAGGACAAACGTGACTGTTTTTCCAATAATTGATGGAAGCCAAGCCTTCATGGAAATTAGCGAATGGGAAACCGACTTTTGTTTGTGGTGCATTTATTAACTATTTGTTTTTTTTAAAAAAAACCTATATTTATTTTTCTAAATAATAATAATAATTGATAATAATGTTTTTTTTTTGTCATTTAAAAAAAATTATATTATTATATAGCTTATTTGGCTGAATTATATTGTCTAATATCTTTAAAAGTAGACAATATGTTTTATCATGTGTATTTTTTATTTTGTCATATCAACTTGTTACAGTCTTTTTTAGAGTGTTTTTTTTTTCATTAAAAGCATCTTCAATTATTGACGTGGATGGAGAGGTGGGCGCGGTTTGATTTGATTCAATCCGGTATTTTATAAAAATTCAAACTAAATTGTAGTTGACAGTTTAACTTAATAAAAAAACAAATTAAACTCTTAGAATCGTTCAAACAAAACCAAACAAAACATTTCATGAACTGTTTAGCTCGGTTTAGTTGAACGGTTTAGACTTCAATATTTAATTTTATAGTCCAAACTTAATTTACATGACTAAAATTTAATTTTATAGTCCAAAGTTTAAACTAATTTTAATACTATAATATTAAGTTCAAATTAAAAATATCACAATTTAAAATCCAAACAAATACAAAGTATTACAATCCAAACTGAAAATTGTACACATCCCAAACATAAGAAAAAAAAATATCCAAATTGAATTCTCTAAGTCAGCCACATATAATAATTGCCTTTGCTTTTATATAGAGCCATTTATCAAAGTACATCACTAAATCAAGAAGAAGCTGTCAATGATGGCAAAGAGATCTCTACATTTATCAAACACAAAATATTAGAAAGACATAATATTTAAATTAAAGCAAAAAAACAATTATAATTTTATAAATATAGTTACATTTACCACATTCACTATTGTCATAGTATTTTACATTTTCCACTTACATTTCCACTCTATGATTTACTTCCATAGGTTTAGAGCACATCCAATTTTGAGAGCAAATCAAAGCCTCAACCATTTTTGGGTTCAATGAACTTCTAAATGCATCAAGTATATGACCTCCAGTACTAAATAAAAATTCAAAAGCCAAGGTAGAAACCTGAATACCAAACACTTCTTTTGCAATTTTAGATATTACTGAATACTTTGTTTTGCTGTTTTTTCACCAAGCTAATATATCAAACTTCAAATTTTATATACTCTCACTCTCACATGGATCCGATAAATATATTTCAACCTCATTCTTTGAATCTGTAGTTTTAAAGCCCATTTTCATCTTTAAATATTGTGACCTCTTTAAAAGCAACAAATTTTCAATATCCTCCATGTTATCATCATCTAGAGTTTTACTCTAAATTGTCATTCCATCAAGCTTTACCGGCTAGTTATCATTGATATTAGACTTTTTTTTCCCTCTCTTTCTCACATTCATCGTCTTTGTAGAACTCATAAAGACGAACAAAAGTGTTTTTGTACTAGTAATATATATCATTAATAATAAAAAATATTATAAATATATTATATATTTAGTGTGGTTTAGGTTGGTTTGGTTCAAAACTATTTAAATCGCAAACTAAACTATTAGTGGCGGTTTTTTATTCTCTACAAACTGAATCAAACCGAATTAAAATCAACAATTTAATTCGGTTTAAACAATTTAGTTCGGTTTTGCCCACCCTTTAAATCCAATCCAACTTGAGACTAGTGATAATCGCGGTAGAATGCAACATTTTCATAGTAGATAGCCTTTGAAAGTAGATAACCAGCTTTTCTGTGTTTATTTTTCTTGCAATTTTGAAGGATTTTTATACGGATGTTCATCACTTCCAAATTAACTATCTATCCCATAATTTTTTATTTAGTTATTTATGTTCATCACTTTATCATTTTTATACATATTTTATTAATTTATCCTCCCATAATTTAATGCATGCAACTATTCTTTTTTTGGCAAACAATTTTTATTTTTTTTTTCATTTGGCGTGAATCTACTTGTGTTATCCAATCTCTACTTGATTTCTTTGCGATTTTTTTGAATAAATTACTTTCACAAATAGGTCCACGCCAAGTAAAAAAATTAAAATTGAAATTATTTATGAAAAAATAAAGTAGTTAAATTGGATACATGCATTAAATTAGAAAAAAATAAAATTAATAAAATATATATGAGACTGATGAAGCAGTAGACATAATTAGTTAAATAAAAAATGATGAATATAGATAATTAATTTGACGGTGAAGTCGATGTCCGCACACAAATTCTAATTTTTTAATGTGGTTATGCTTTGGATAGGTATTCTACATCACTATTTTCGGAAGAAGAAAAAATCAAAAGGGTTTTCTCCATCACTAATTGAGATCCTGTATGGTGTTCAATATTTAATTTGGCCACACATAATACCAAACAAAAGTCTAAATAATTTTGGAAACTATGGCAAGAAAAAAAAAAGTTTATAAATTCATTATTATTAGATTTATTTTTTGGGTAACGGTAGTTTATATCTGAAATTTGTCAATGGAGAAAAGTTTTGAACCAATTAGCTGAGGTTTTGAGATATCTCGTTAACCCATTATTGTAATCCACATAGACAATCCCAAACCGAACTGTATATCCCCATGACCATTCAAAGTTGTCCATTAATGACCACGCGAAGTATCCCTTCACATTAACTCCTCGCCTACCAAAATATATGAAAACATATTTAATTACTAACTACAAAAATAAATAATTAAATAAATAAAATAGTGACTCGGAATTCTATTGATTAGCACTCACATGATGGCACTATGAACAAATGAAAGATGATCGGAATGGTATTTAATTCTCATGTTGTCCTTCAGGGACAAACTACCATCGTTAAGCTCGTCAACTCCTGTAACAAATTAAAGGGAGGAAAATCACGATGCAATCATATAATTAAAAATAATTTAATTATTTATATATTAATCACGGTTAAATGGCCAATGAGATTTAATTTTACCATTCTCTGTTATGTAGATAACAGGATTGTTAAACTTTGCTTTGGTATAGAGCAAAAGATCCTGAATTCCTTGTGGATAAACATAGAGCCAGTCTGAGGCAGCCTGCAAAAAATAATTTACTATTACATTCATATGGAAACAAAAAGTAAATTGGCTAATTTATTCATAATATATAAAAATACATGTCCATACCTTGGGACCAATAGGAACCCCATTCCTCACATCTAATGCATGCATATGATTCACTTGTAAGTAAAATGTTTAAAATAAGAGAGAACTTTGAAATTTGAATTAACTCTATGATAAAGGAAAAATTACAAGCAGAGTTAGTAATTTCACTCACAAGAAAATTCAAGGCAAAAATCTGAGGAGTAATTTGGGTTTTCACTTGCACTGCAGGAACCATTTGTTGCATAATTTGCACTGTAGTAGTTTATCCCAATGAAATCATATGAACCTTTAACCATCAAAGATTGCTTTTCAGTAAATTTTGGAAGTCTTTCTCCAACATATTCAACCATTTCAGCTGGGTAGCGACCAAAACTGATTGGTTCCATAAACCTGATCAAAAAGCAATGGAAAAAGGTTCAAAATGCTGTTTTAATTAAAAGTTAACTCAGATCAATTACTTATATATCTTAGTTGACTAAACTTTTTTATTTATCAAATTAATTTCAAGGGTATTAAGTTTTAATGACTTACCAACCATAGATGGAGGCAAGGGCCCTATTTGCTGCTTCTTGGTCTGAAACTGAGTTTGACAAGGGAACTACCCAGGGAGTATCTAGTGCAATCCCAATTTGGCCTTTTTGAGACATCTACACAAAACTCATATAATCTCAATTAGGATACAACTTAATATAAGTCTTTCTTACTTATCATTGCTACTTTATTATATATATGTACCAATTTTATATGGTATATGCCAATTAATTTATTACCTGGAATTTGTTCTTGTAAAGATTGACAGCAGCAGCATGAGATAAGAGCAGATTGTGGGCAACCAAGTAAGGTTCAGTCCCTGAATTGCCTTGAGTGCAAGAGTTGGAGCATCTTCCAGGCGCAAATGAACCAAATGTGTATCCCATGTTGGTGAAAGTATGCGGTTCGTTTAAGGTCATCCACTGCTTCACTCTGTCACCGAATTCTCTGTAGCATAGCTCAGCGTAGTCTTTGAAGTCATCTCTGTTTTACAACATATATATAAATCTATAATCTGATCAGAGATCATATAAATATTGAGGAGTAGATTGTTCAATTTCAGTTTTTATTTTATTTTTTGAAAAGAAAAATTACACAATTTTGCTGCTGAGAAAACCTCCATATTTATCTTCAAGTGGTTGTGGAAGGTCCCAATGAAATAGAGTCACAAATGGCTCAAGTCCTGGAACCAATAAAAGATTAATTTAGAGAAAGCTGAAAGCATGATAGTTTCCTTATAGAAAATCAACATATATTAAATAGACCCAGAGAAACAGGGCTAAATCAAATTAACCATTAGAAAGAAGTTGATTGATTAGATCGTTGTAATATTTAATGCCATCTCTGTTCACTCCTCCATTTCTTGTTCCATCTGAATCATATGTACAATTGGAATAAAGCATTACTACTAAAAGATGTATGAATTTATTAGAAAAAATAATAATAGTATAATCGAATATTTACATACAGTTTAAAATTAATGTTGATTTATAAGAACAGAGAGGGATCAACTATCCCATGAAGGAAAATTAAGCACTATCTTACTAGGTAACATTCTGGACCAAGAAATGGAAAATCTGTAAGCACCAAATCCGATGTCCTTCATTAAACCAACATCTTCCTGTCAATTAAATTTATTATGTCGTAATATTAATCTCAACGAAGAAATTAAACATATATATATATATATATATATATATTACACAAGCTAAAGAAATATATCAAGGCTCAAACCCAATAATTTAATGCTTTTTTTCAGAAAGTGTAAAATGGAACCCGATTAGCTATTGGTGTTCCATTTTACATTTTTTGAAAAAAGGCATTTAATGAAAAAAAGAAAAAAGAGGAGTACTATTAATTTAATCGTGAACCAAATGTTATGGATCCCCTACATTTTCTTTCTATCAATTTAAGACATCAATTAATGATATAAATAGATATATTACTCCAAACTGGCATATAGATCACTAATTTGTTTACGTGACTAGTAGTTTTAATTTGTCGGAATTTTAGTATGATAATTGACAATATTGTTTGTGACCAACTACCTGTTTTTGATTAATAATAATATTAATAAAAAACCTGTTTTTGGTACATAGTGACTTTTCAAACTTTCAATGTCATAATTTATAAAAATGAAAAAATAATAACTTCATATGTTTAGATTTTATTTTATTTTTGCTAATTTATATGTTTAGAATCTTTAATTTGTTGTAATATTTTAATAGTAATTAGAATAAATTGAAAGCCACACATACCTTGAAACGATGATATGAATCTACTGCTCGCATTCCACTACTCCTGTCCTTAATTTTTTCTGCACCGACCGCCAAAAATTTCTTAAAACATACAAATGATTATATACGTATATATATAGTCTTTATTTATTTATTTATTATTATTATTATTTACAAATTGGAAACTAGAAATTTTAGCACCATACTTTGAACGCAAAATCTAAGGGTTATTGCCATATATTTGGGCTATCCCAAAGATATTATATATGTTAGTCATGCTTAATTTGCTAGTTTTCTTTTATGTTACTAAAATTAGTACGTTAAGGGTAGTTTAAACACCAATTACGTGAGCATTCTAAATATTTGACGAGTAGTTGAAAATTGCAGACATAGATGGTAACCAAATATTTGAAAAAAATCTAGAGAGAGAGAGAAATAACCTGGGTGTCTCCGTGTAAAGGTGTCCCAAATACTCGGTCCTCTTCCTCCTTGGTCTGCAGCTCCTTCATACTAGGATATTACATCATAGTCCAAATAGATTATTAAACATATATTCGAGTGAAGCATTAAGCATCACAATTTTAATGTGTATTCAAGAAAACACCATCTTCTAGTTATATATGTAGAATTGAATGATCGAGAATAACAATAATACATACCTGGTAAGAAGATGATGCAGTCCCGAACACAAAATCCACAGGAAAACTAGTTCTGTTAAGAGAATCTACAGAGCTAACAAGATGTAGTAGAACGAGAGAGATTAGGAGAAGAAGGCCTTTAGTTGCCATATTGCTATCTAGCTCATGCATTTCGTTTTCTTCTCTCCCACCTATATTTATATATGAGTAATTCTAGATTAATCACCAAACTTATTAATGAGTTGGTGTTATATATTTTATTAATTTTACATTTTATAATGGTAAAACTTTATTAATTTATTATATGAATAAATATTAAAAATTCAACACCTACAACATTATTATATATATATATAATTAATCACACTGCCTGAGCCAGGTGATTTAGAAGTGTTTATCGATTCGAAATCGACATATTTTGAAAAATAACAAATCTGATTCAATTAGTGATCGATTTTATTTTTTTCAATCCGATCTGATATGATCTCTACATCAAATCAAATCCAATAGATTGGATCGGTTTGGTTAATTGGTTTGACTTTAACTTTTATTTAATTTTTGAGCTTTTTTATTTTAAATATTTGACATTTGAGCTATTTTTTGTGTCAAAAATTTATTGAGCTTAAACTTTGTTTAAAAAATTACATTTTTTTTCAAAACCTAACACATAAATAATTAAAAAAGTAATAGAACAAATAAACATATTAAACTATAACAAAACAAAATAAAATTACTACATTAATACAATAATCTAGTAATCCAACTCCAAATTTAAGCTAATACAACAAAGTCTACATATTAGTAATATTAAACTAATTACTATATTCTTTGTAAAATAATTACAGAACCAAGCGCCTGGGATAGAGCCTAGGGTCGCGCCTAGCAAGATTTGCCTGCTAGGCTACTTGAAAGAAAATTTAAAAAAAAGAATTTGGAATCATAGAATTAGACGCCTGACAAGGCCTGCCTGCTAGATTGTCTAAAAAAAATTAAAAATTATAAAGTAATCGATTCGGTTTGGATCGGCTTTATTAGTTTTTAACGTCAAAAACCAAACCGAATTAAACTGAACAAACTATCAATTTTGAAAATTCAAAACTAATCTAATCCAATTATATTAAAATAATAAATTTTAAACAAATTAAATTAAATTAGACCGGTCAGTTTTTTTTTTTCACATCCATAAACAACAAGCACAAATATATAAAAAGAAAGAGGTTAGGTAAATATTGAACCGCCCATCAGCTTTTTTTTTTTTTTTATCCTGTCTAGTCATGATTCTTTACATTAATAGAAGTTCTCAACGGACATTAATTAATTACTTTTTGACATTTGAAATTTTGCTTTATCTTTTACGTTTTCTGGCTTTTAGTTTGATTTCAATTTTTTTTTTTCTCTTGTCAGGTTTTGAAATTTCTCCGTAAAAATCTATTAGGATGTATCTATATAGTATCTAAAAATACAATAAAGGTGTAAGATCTAAAATTAAACATTGATAGAGATATGTAAATATACTTTTTTCATGGATAATTTTTTAATTAGTTAAAAGATAAATAATGCTTATTTTTCTGAACATTGCTTTATAATATTTGTATTTAATTATAAAACTTAGTATTTAATAAGAAGTAATGTTAAGACATTTGTAATGATTTATTAAGAAAAATACGACAATTTTGTGTCGCCTATTCTTTTTTATTTTTTTATTTTTTCTTACATTGTAAAATGCTAGTTTATCAAAAAATAAATTACAAAAAACATAAAAATTAATTTATCAAAGAATAGGCGCCTATTCTCTTTTATTTTTTATTTTCATTTTATTAATTTGTTCTTGTACTTTAAAATATGAATTTATTACAAAATAAGTTACAAAAACAAAAAACAAAAATATTATTTTATTTTTTATTTTGTGTTAACAAATATGCAATGCTACAAGCAAGATGTGTTGCCTATTGACATTGAAATATGCGATGCTAAAAGCTAGATGTGTTGCCTATTACGTATTAGTCGGCGAGACTAGTGTAATAACACTTGGCGAATTAGTGTCACCTATATTATTTTTTAGCGTGCCTGATTTAGCCATTCAGCGACGCTTTTATGTCGCCTTTTGGTTATGATAAAGGCGATATGAAATTTTGATGTCGTTCTTTTATTTTCTTGAGATGCTATTTTTTTAGTGTTACTTATTTAGTATCCTTGATTCACCATTGCAGCACAGTGCTCTACAGATACCAAATAAGTCTATTAAATAATATGTGTTAATATTTTATTAGTTAATATATAAATTTAATTATAAATAAGTAAATTATTAAATAGATAAATGTAACTAAATATAAACTTATTAGATGTTCACACATGACATTTGATATACATTTTGGTAAATTTATTTGGTACTTTTATTATTTTTTTTATTAAAAAGTTGAAAATTTAAAATATCATAATTTCAATGTTTAAATATCTAAATTACAAAATACTCAAAAAGTGTTTTTAAGTGTTAACTATCCAATCTAGCCTGTAGTAAAATATTATAACATGCTTGAGTGTTAAGTCTTATTGGTTTTGAGAAATGCCCCAACAAACACTAAATTGTCACATTAATTTTACGGTCGAGTCTTTATCTTAGTTTTCCATATATGAAGTAGACATTTGGATATTGCAATGGCTATTGCTCTTAATACTTTCAAACAGGTTTTCGACACTTGCAAGATTCATAGTTAATTGGAAGGTTAACTTTTAACCTTTTTTTATGTATTAGGTATGTTCATATATACAGTGACAATCTACATTTTAAACCATATAGATATTTGTACCATAGAAGATTTTCCATATACATATTAGCATATGAAACATACCTTTAACTGACTATAATTATAAGAATGTTTTTAATTTCATATTTGTAAAATTAAAACTAACAAATTACATATATAGTTCTCCATTAGCATATCTCCAAAAGTCCAAACTCAATTCATTTTCATTTAGTTAACAAATCTCTAATCATTATATTTAATTTCCTAATAACCTTCAAACCTACCCTATAATAATTACATAATACCTCTTCTCACATTTTTATATGTGCAACATATACTTCACCGTGTCTCTTTGATGTATCCCAAAATAACTACAATCGTTCTTAAAACTAAAAATGTTTCTCTCACATATTTTTTTTTAATTTGTATTAGTCCTTCTACGTTAGTTAAAGGTAATACACCCTAACAAGAAACTCTTGGAAACAAGGACCACATCATCACAATTCAAAAGTAAATATTATCAGCATTGCCGGCATATAATACACACACACACACACACACACACACACACACACACACACACACACTATAATTAGCTAATAAATAAGGATTTTGAATAAATAAGGTGAATTCTTCGTTATGACTATTTGATAATACAATGGCTAAAAGACCATTTGTAGAATTCCTTCTTCAGCTGGTGAACTTGATCTTCACCTTATATGGCGTGGCCACACTGTTCTATGGACTTTATTGTTTGGTAAAGTGGGCAGATGGTGCACATAAGCACCTTCATGTTGACAAAGTGCAAACCTTGATGGCTCATCGACGATTGCTCTCTTCCCATTCATCAAAACACTTGGTTGATTTGCTTCCATCGGCATGGTAAAAAAACATTGTTTTTCTCTTCTTTTTTTTTCTCTTTATTTGAATAAATGATTTGTAGTCTTATGCCTGTCTTCCTGATTATATTAATTTGTCTTGCTCCTTTAAAAAAGGAAATTAAGGCAATAATGGATGAACTCCACTGTAAATAACTTTTGGCGCAGGTTCATTTACCTTTTAATCGCAATTGGCGCAACCCTCATTGCCGTCTCTTGTTTTGGATACGTTGGAGCTGCATCGAGGAGTCCTTGCTGTCTAACATGTGTATCCTTATCTGTACTTAGTTTCTTCAGTTTTCTCAGTTCATATTTTTTAAAAATTATTTTGAGCTATGCTAATTACAACACTTGATTAAAGTCCTTAATATCAATTAGTACTCTTTGTTCTTGATCCTGCTGGTTGTGGCAGAAATAGGTGTTGCTATTTTCATGTTTCTTCATGTCAATTGGAAACAGGTAATAACTTTCAATAATCATAACACTAATAAGTGATTATTCCTTTGGTTTTTTGCTAATTTTCAGAAGTTTCCTGCAGGTTGTTCCCCGAGATAGAAGTGGAAATATGGATACAATCTACAATTTCTTCAACAGGAAGTGGAAAATGATCAAATGGATTGCTATTGGGTCTTTTGTTTTAGAGGTAAAAAAATATCATCACTCAACTTGCAACAAATACTCCTCTTGTTTCTTACTACAGTAGGATCAATGACCTCTGTAAATTTACTTGAACATCAGGTCATTGCTCTTCTACTAGCTTTCTACTTGCGAGCTGTAATCAACCACATAGAATACGATGATAGCGATGATGACAGGATCATCCATCGCCCTACATTACTACCATCATTCAAGACGAAGGCCAAATGCACAACCCCTATAGCTTCAAGAAAATCAAGCTTACATGCTGTAAAATAAGTAAAAAAGACATCTTCCTGCTAGTTCCTTGGATTTGAAATATCAATGATACAAATGCACAGAGGCAGTTTTGCATTTTGTTTAATAGTTTCCTACCTCAAATGATAACAAAAGAATTAATGAGACAAAATGATCACCCTTGGTCTCTATCTATCAAATGAATCTGAGAATCCGTTCAGTTATTATGAATTTTTAGGACATACATACCTATATACAAAATAATAAGCTTCATTAATCTTATTTTATAATGATTTTCTTCTATTTAATTTTTCTTGTAACATTTAATTATCACATTATTTAGTTGCGATCAATTTCAAGTACTCAAATAATTCATTCCATTCTTCATTTGTTTGTGCATCTTCTTTCATGAAAAAAAAAAACAATTATATTCGATATTCATCTGAAAAAGGAGTAGAAACAACATGGGCCTCTTCGAGCCAAACATCTCAGACATTCGAAGCAAAGCAGAAAAAAACAAGGAAATAAACTATATTGTAAACATTCATAATATATATATATATATAAACTACCATAATTAGTTTTTTTCTTTTTTTCTCTCTCACCTGTTGTCACAAGTAAAGTTGGTCCAGCCCTGCTCAAACTCATTTTAATTATTATTCTAGAATCTCGCCTTCCTCCAAGTCATCGTCCGCTTGAAAGTCGTCCATTAGATAAGAAGGATTTTTTCTTCCTTCCACCTCTTCTTCCCTAGAAAATTCGCCTTCCAAATCAAGAAAATCATCAGGATTAATTTGTGCAATGAGATCTGAGTACACATCTATCAAGCCTTGATCAAAATCAAACTCCATATCATCAAAAAATCCTTGTTCCTTGGTCTTCAAGCAAGATTGTGGACTACTTCCTGCTACCTCTATTGCAGGTGTAGCTCTATCTGATAAGTTATTTAACAATTTCTCAGAACTACTCTGATGGGGGAATTGATGCAGGGAATCTGGATATCCATGTTTCATTAAATCAAACACTTTTGGTTCCAAAGAGCTGCTGTCTTCTATTTCCTCCACCTTAAAAGTAACACCTTCTAGAGTCGAATGTTCTTTGCTTTTAGAATTTCTAAGATCAGGTTTACGAATAATGGGATTGGCATCTCTAATGACTTCAAAATCATAACTCTGTGAAGGGAGAAAGACATATATAACAGGGTACTCCAAAATAACTAAATTTGCAAACTGCTGCCTTATTGGAACTGTACTGTCTAACTCATAGAAAGGTGAATTGGAACCCTGCAAATACCAAATTATATGATCAACATGAACCAAAAAGTATCATCCAAGTAGTTAAGTGGTGTTTCTTATCCAGACTAATAATAATAAGTACTTTTTGATGAAAAATAATAACAAGTACTTTAATACGACAAACCCCAGAGTTCTGATGTTACCCATCAAATACAATTTCTACCCATATCTGACCTAAAGAAGCTCATTCCTAAACTCTATCAAAAATCAGCATATAGCAGATAAAAATAATAGCAACCTTTGTTAAGTGGTAATTCTTAGACATTTTAGCTGAAACTTTATGTTGCAACATGTACATATGTTTCTTTCCTTCCACATGCAACATGAAATCAACCCACATGTAAATCAGCCAATCACAAAAGGGATCATCCCAGCAGCTGGCTAAAGCATATTACAAGTCCAAAGAGCCTCCCAAACAGGTAGGGAGGCAAAGCACCATTGGCAGAAGTTAATGCGAAATCTATCGAGAGTAATCAGGTCAAATCAGAATGTCAGTAGTTAGGCTTGGCATTGCAACAACCCTGGCCAAATTATATGAGGCTAGCATTACCATTACTAGATGCTAAAGCAGGGTAAGAACAATTTAATATCATAAACACAAGCCACAATGCACTATTAATTATGCTAGGCTAACTAATACATTGGTTATACTCAGCTTATCCAAGCCAGAACAGTTTCAACTTGATCTATGAATGATCACTATAATTTTTATAAATAAAATCCAGATAAAAAATGATGAACCTTTGGATATTTACGAATGAAAAATTTGAGACAATCCAGCTGCTCCTCGCAGAATTTCCTTAGCGGGTGACTCCAAGGACCAGGTTTTAGATGGTTCCCAATAGCAGAGCAGAGGTTCATGTTTTCATTTACTCTGCATGAGCACCAAATGTGTAAGCTCTCCAAATATACCAGAGGTCTGGAGTAAAGAAACTAATCATCAAGTAGCTCACCCATGGTCAACTAGCACAACATCTGTGGAATGAAATTGCCACTCAATTGTCCAGTAGATGGATTTCTTCCTGAAGCAGAAAGACATAAAGAAATTATGATAATAAACAAAAAAGTATATGAATAATTTGAATCTGAAGCACTTATATTCGTAATCATCATAGCAAGCCTCTTTAAAATCTAATGTCTCCCCTCTATGACAAATGAAGTCATAAGGCCAATACAAGCAAAAATATAAGCCATCACATGCTTCATCTATCTACAAATGACATGAGTTTTAAATCATGTCATCATTATTAAATAACAAACAGAACATCATGGAATATACAAAAAGTGGGAACAAAAGTTCATTAAATGATCATGCATATCGGAAGTATAAAAAAACCTGACAGATATTGCATTACAAAAAGAATTGCTCGATGCCACAAATAGGAATCTTGGAAAATTACATTTTTATGTGATGAGAAACCACAAAGAACCCCCCTTTTTCTAGAGGTCTTTGGTAATCCTCAGAGGTTAGAGCCATTAACAAGAAAATATACCCAATGAGAAAAAATAACCATTTTTTCCATTAAACAGAGAAACGGGGACAAAATACATACTTAATAACAAGACAGACTTTATTATCCTTTGGATCTACAGTGGAAATGTTTGAGATCACCTTTGATCATATCGAGTTTGATTTTTCTCCCTTTTTGACATTCCACTTGGAAGAAATAGGATTTTTGTTCTTCTACTTGCAGCAGCACTCCGAAGGCTTTTAAGATGATAGGGAAGCCTAAAATAATTAAATCTGCACAAGTTATATCTCATTCTCTGAGCAGATTCAGCAACCCTCTTCACTTCCTCGAGCATTTTATAGTCTGAGCAAAGAAAGCAGAGGTGTTAATAATGTAAGAAAAAAGTAACAAATATAAAAAAGAAAGTCAAAACCAACTCAAATAATTTTATCAAAACAGAAACAAAAAGAATGAAAAACTGTGCACATTCTGAAGCAAATTACTACCCATATCATTGAAATCACAGAAAGTATCAGAGAATCACTAATACGTAGATTAATGTTCACAAACTCAATCATAGTACTAAGAATTATTTAAAGAAAGAAACAAATAATAATAAATTCAAGAAAACCTTTTTTTTCTGGTGTAACAAATTTTCAGAACATTCAAATGCACAAATTAAGCGAAATTACCAATTTTTTATAAAGGAAGATATGTCCCAAATTAAATACAAACATTAATGCCACAGCAAAAATAATATTATGATTTCTGAGAAACCTTACCCTATTAGAAATATTTTTAAAACAGAAAGGCTTTTTAAGTCACCTTGAAAAGCATCGAAATTAGAATTCAAAAACAGCAAATTTTCAATCAAAGGATATCCACCCACGAAGGAGAAAATTGTTCCAAGGAAGAAAAGTGTCCTAAAATCCAAAACTAAATACATTAAATAGTCAATATTTCAGAAAGAGTACCAGAGAGGAGCTGATTATCATCGAACTGGGACAGTGGGACGGAGTGGGTCTGGTTCCTCTTGCCCGTACAACCGGTTCGTTGCTTGTGAGCTTTGACGCATTGAAGACTACAAGAGCGTGTGGAACAACCTGGGCATCTATACTTTGATGTGTTGGATTTGCACTCGTCACAGAAAGTTGACTCTTTGGGATTTGAGTTTGCTGACAAAACCTGTTCTTTTAGTTCCTCCATGCTATTGCTACGCATGGTGTTGTTGCAGATAGACCTACGCGGTTTTGGCGTCAACACTCAACAGAGGACTAGGGTTCAGAGCATAGAATCCATCTTAACAAAATCGTCAACGACTATCTTGTGGTCGGCACCGAAGACAGAGAGAGGAAGGCGACGAGAAGAAAGTAAAAAATGAGCTTGTAGGGCAAAGTTCCTTCTTAACTGTTGTCGCTATGAAAAAAAAAAACAATTAAAAAAAAATCAAGGACGATTATTTGGTTTCTGAAAGCGATAATATCAAAATTAATTGGTAACAAAAAAAAAAAATGCAAATTTATAACTATCGGTGCTCAAAGTTATTTTTTCAAACCTTTTAGGTCTGCAAAATTGTGCTGCATTGCCTTGAAGGATTTATTACTTTTTTTTGTAAAAATTATTGCTTTTATTTTTGTGTTAATTTTTTTAATGAATTGGTTGATATTAAAAAAGTGAATAAATTAACAATATTTAACTAAAATATTAATATTAATACAAAATTTAAATATTAATATTAGATCTAAGTTGTAATATATATTATTTATGATAAAAAAAATTCACTAAATTTTATCCGTTAAATTTTTAAAATTTAAAAATGTTATATTAATGAAAAAGAAAAATCATGATTGCATATGGGATAAATAGCCAAACACAATTTAATATTGATGGATGTATTAAAAAACTTTCTGGAATGATTGCAGCTGGGGTCTAATTAAGAACTTTTTAATTAGAACATTTCCAAACTAATTAAAAACTATAAAATATTCAAATTTTCGACTAATCCACATGCATGAGAGAATCATAACTTTGAAATGGACTGCAATGGATATATATATATATATATTTATTATTATTATTATTACGACCAATGTATATCTTTACTAGAAGAAATAAAAAAGACAAATTTAAAAGAAAACATAATTCTTGAAAGGAGGATAGCGTTGATGAATCTTGGAAGATTTATCAAGCAGACACAAATAAAAGAGAAAACATCATACTAAAACCAGACATTAACCGAAAACTCAAATATTCAGTAATAAAAGTTTTTTAGTATAATTTAGTCAAACGATAAACAAAACTTTGAATCAGAATTAGAAAATATAAATAACAAAATTCATCAAAAAAATCAATATTCAACTAATGTTAATATATCCTCCATGTGCAATGCATGTGCCCAGAATTAGTAATAAAAAATAAGAAGATTTCATAAATATATATATATATATATATATATATATATAAGAAGAAGTTATATTAGCAAGTTTGCCCTCTTAACTTTATTAGAATTGACATATTTAATTTAAAACTTTTTATTTACATTCTATATTATGAACTATCAAAAAAGATTAATACTGTTCATTTTTTGTTTATTTTTGCTTAATGAAATTGATCACGTGTGATTTTATTTGAGAGATAAAATTGTTATTTTATGGTTAAAAAATAAATGGAAAATATAAAGTGCTAAATTTTTATTACTTCAGAATGCAAAGTGCCAAAAGAAAATTAAAGATAAAATTTGGAATAGAAACATATTGATATCTGCATTAGATTATAGATGAATTTTTGCATATATATTCCAAAATATATGTCAAAATACTTATATATGATAAAATTGATGCAAATTGTACTGTTGTATGAGTACTGATATTATAACATTTAAATCAATGTATATTGCTTATTAGGATAAAAATAAAATAAAATTATGTTGTGTATATTATTATCATACTAAAATGTGGATAAATGACTTAAGGAGTATACGATTAAGTTAATATGGTTTCACCAAAAAAAATGATTAAGTTAATATGGTGACATTAATTGGACAAATGATGCCATAAACATATTTTTAGAGATAATTTATGCAATTCGATATTTGTTCTCTATTTATAAAACTTAGATATATAATTTGGGACTAAAATTTTAGCTTAGATGTATAAATTCTACTTATTAATAGAATCGCGCCTAAAATTATGAAGTTTAAGTTCGATGCACTTTAATTTTTTTTTTGCATTCTGAACTAACAAAATTGATATTTTGCACAATCTATTTATTTTTTCAACAGTAAAAAAAGGATTTTGCCTATTAAGTAAAGTCACGTTGCTGCAAGTGACAAGTTTTATGAACAAAAATAAACTGAAAATGTGATACTAATAAATTTTTATTAGTTCAGATGCAAAAATTTAAAAAAGTTTAAAATGCAATATGTGAAACTCCATAAAATTCAGAATCCAAGCGTGTCAAAAAAAAATTTCTTCGTTTTTTTTTTTTTTTCCAAATTTTTAATATTTTGTTTTGTGGTTGTTTGGGATTTTGTAATATGACATAAATACCCTATGAGCAGTTGGAGACAAAAATTGAAATTGAGGGTATGACTGTAAAAATTCGAGGCCGCTTGGGGAGGTGGAGGTACTTATCGGTATGGTTCGGCATGCCATATATAGAATGGGAGGTGAAAATTTTCTGAAATTTGAAATCATTTTTGCTCCTCTTAGCAAACAAAGCCCAATAGAAAGTGAGAGCTTAGCTTCTCAAACCCACTGCTGCTAGCAAACAGCAATCACTCTCGAAATCTGAGAGATCGGAGAAGACCATGAATCGCCACCACCACGACCCAAATCCATTTGACGAAGAAGAAGTTAATTCCTTTTCGGTAATGTTCTCTTCCCTAATATCTCTTCTTCTTTTTTCCCATTTTACTCCTTCAGATCTACACTCCATTTTTGGCTCAGTATCATTGTATCAGTTTATTTAAGGAGTTTTTGCTTCTGAGTAATCGATTTTTTGGGAGTGGTGGGGTTAGTTTGCGAAGTGGGGTTTGTCATCTGGATCTGATAAATTCTAGGTTTCGTAGAATTCTCCACATAATCATGAAAACGGTTCATTTTGTTGTGATCTCCGTCTTTTTTTCTTTTTCTTTTTTTCCCACAAGGCTTAGAATTGCAAACGTTATCGTTTCGTTTGAAACTCCTTATTCCTATTCCCAAAAAATCGACGAAGCTTCACGGTAATAAAAATGATTCAGACTCAGACTCAGCCTAACCAAACCGTCCGTTACGTGCTTTCACTCTTTTTGTCCCATTCTAACGGTCACTTTTTTTTTCCACTTTTCAAATTTCAAATTCCATATCGCAACTGTTAGTATTGATGAACATTTAATAACAACGGTCGCATTTTTGAAGTCAAAATCCTGTTTTACTTTTTATATAAAACACCACTCTAGCTCTGTGACAATGTCATTTTACTTTTTCCCTTTCTTTATAGAATTGAATCCGATTGATGGTCCTTTAGCTATTTTCTCTCTGATCTTCTTCTTCTCGATTCAACTTCAATGGAGACCTCCTTATCAACGACAGCAACATTCCAATTTCAAATGAGTGATTTTGAATTTCTTTAATTTCTAACCGTCGAATTCATGCTTTTTTTCTTGGTATTTATTTTTATTTTTTTGGTAGATTTTATAATCCGTGTTTTCTGTTTTAGCAATCTTTCTTCAGGAAGATTGAAGAAGGTGGAAGAAGAAGCTAAGTTTTTTAGGCATGGTAAATTCGCCTGGGATGGAAATTTGAACACCAAAAATGGCTTTCTGATCAGGTTGGTTGGATTCACATAAAATGCATTTACTTTTAATTAATAAAAAATATTATTATGTGACGTTTGGTCTATATATGCAATAAAGCTTATAGCTATATCTAGAAACTTCACATAAAATCTATTTACTTTTAATTGATAAAAATGATTACTATGTGAAGTTTGGCCTATATATGCAATAAAGTTTGGTTTGCTTATAACAGTTACATGTTGGTGTTAAATTAAGGAAAGGAGGCTTTGTACATGTTATTCCTCCTACAAAATGCAAATGAATAAATAGGTGTAATTGTAAAGTCCAATTAATTATGTGCAAGGATAATTGTTAATAAAAAAGTTAGATGTTTTGGTTGTGGGGGGGGGGGGGGGGGG